>SRPP01000304.1:0-30818 GCA_018360055.1 Claviceps monticola
GCGGGGCGGGAGAAAAAATTGAGTCCGCCGAAGAAAATATGGGGCAGAAGTGGGGTAGGTGGTATGAATAAGAATATGGGGTGGTAGAAATAACAATACTCTTTCTTAGATATTGTTCCGGGGCAAGGGAGATGCCGAATATGTAGGTACATATGACTATATGTGTATGTAGCCCCGTTCATCGTGAGTCAGAAGATATCTCCCAGGACGAGCAAGCGTTGTGGATGCCGTCATAAGTGCTCACTGTCTGACTGCCACTCTCAAGTCTCGGGAGTCAGTAACTTCAGCTGAAAGCACCAGGAGGATTTTTCACCAGAATGGAGATTCCCTAGGACATCGTGCTACTCCCCTTGCAAAGGGGACCGCAGCCTCCCTCAGAACGAATAAGAAGGAAAAGTAACTATGAGGTTAAGAAAGACTGAAGAAGAATAGGAAGGCTGAAAGGCTCGGTTTTCAGGGCTGCTCATGCTGTGTTGTATGTAGATGGATCGAGATGACTCGCTAGTCTGGGCCGGCATTCGAATGGAATGGCCATCCCAACGCCATGTTTTATCAGAGCTGATTCAGAAAACTCTTCAGTATAACGTATCAACACCTTGAGCCGGGCATCCTCAGGTGAGATTGAGTGGTCCAGACTCGAAGAGCGACGATGAGTGGAAGTGGAGGTTGTGGAAGAAGTTGAAGCTGAGAAATGCAAGCCATCATCAAAGTGTTGGTGTATTGTGAATTGGTGCTCTTATTTTAGCAGCAAGTGGCAGTTGCATGTGGCGCTCCCTCGTGGGGTCTCTGCCCGCGCTAAGCCGTCTGACCCACTTATTGCACCGTTGGCATCCTCTCACACACACGAATCCCCTGAACCCCTGTGAGAAACGGCCATGAGCCATGCATGTTCCATGCTTGGCGTCTCCTGCGATCGATATCTTCATTCGCCGATTTCTCCTCCATTTTCCTTTGTTCATGTCCCTAGTCTTTCCCCTTTATCCTTTCCACGACTGCTCCCGCGCCCTTCAGACAATCTTCTCACGCTCGACATTTGCAATCTGCGCATCTTTCCCTGGTGCCGGCGCGCTCTCTTTTAACGTTGCCACCGTCGTTCCCGGGTCCACCCGATCTGTGTCACAGTGTCACTACTCGCACGACAACACCACGCCGCGTCTCTCGTTTCATGTACATACTGGGTGCTGTCGTGAAGTAGGCCTCGGCACTCACCTTGTCTTTGCCGACCATTCGTTCTTTTCCTCTCACCTGATTGGACGTGTCCGGCGCTTAACCTTTGCTCGATTATCCCTACGCGCAACCGCGCCTTTGTTTTGGTTTCGTACTCTACTCTGGTCTGAAAGAACCAAAAGCGAACCTAAAAGAAGAAGAAACGACAGAATCAATCGACCGACCAGCAGACTGTTCTGAGGCACGAGACGTTTCGACCCTTGCTGCAGCACATCAGCAACGACCGACGAAGCGATCCAGAGCTCGCCGCTCCATGCCGCCACGTCCGTAGCGAGATCCGACCGAGAGGAAGCCCTCGTCATACTTTTGTTTGCGCCACGGTTCTATTAGTATCTCGTTTGAGAACTCAGCCTGGACGACCTCGCATCATCATTCATTTCCGCCCACTCGGCGTCGGGGGTGCACCGTTCTGGTCATGGACATCCTTCACACAGGCCTCCGGGCCCTTATGTCCAGAGACGAAAAAGATGCTGGACAGGAGATGCTGGAGTTGCTACGAAATCCCTTTGTGTCTGACAGAGTAGGCTCCTGACCTTCTTCACGATCTTTTTTTTGTGTGTACGATTCAGCTCATCTGCTAATCGATGAGTAAAATAGCTTGCTGTTGCTTCCGTTTACTCTGCAGTAGCCACATCGCTCGGTTTCACGGCGTTCATTGCACTATGTTTCTCTTTCATTCGACCGTATCACCAGGCGATTTATGCCCCGAAATCGAAGCACGCGGACGAAAAACATGCTCCACCGCCTATAGGAAAGGCGCCATGGGCTTGGATCACACCGTTATTGAATACCAAAGAGGCCGCATTGATGCAGCAAATTGGCATGGATGCGACCATCTTCCTGCGCTTTATACGTATGCTGAGAAATATGTTCCTTGTCCTGTCACTACTTGGCATCGGCGTGCTGGTGCCCATCAACATCAGCACCTTCAAACAGATTACCTACCAGGGCAAGGCTGACCGGACCGAGTGGATGCTGAGAATTACTCCACGTAATTCGTGGGGATGGCCTATATGGGCTGTGGTCGTCGCTGGTTATGTCTTCAACTTTGTGGTGATGGGCTTTCTTTGGTGGAATTATCGCAGAGTGGTAGCCTTGCGCAGAATTTACTTTGACTCGGAAGAATACCAAGCAAGTTTGCACGCCAGGACCCTGATGCTTTTTGACATTCCCCGCCAAGGATGCTCTGACGAGGGCATAGCCAGAATCATCGACTCCGTTGTGCCCAATTCGTCATTTGCAAGGACTGTGGTTGCACGAAATGTCAAAGATCTTCCTGATTTGATTGAAGAGCACGACAAGACAGTCCGTAAACTCGAAAAGGTCCTGGCCAAGTATCTCAAAGACCCACAGAACCTGCCACCAGCTCGGCCGACATGCAAGGCTTCGAAGAAGGACCGATCGTTCGAAACGTATCCTTCGGGCCAGAAGTTAGACGCCATTGATTACCTCACACAACGAATCCGAAACTTGGAAATGGAGATTAGGGATGTTCGAAAGAGTGTGGACAAACGTAGCACCATGCCATACGGATTTGCCAGTTATGCCGATATTCCCGAAGCTCACAGCATTGCCTATGCCTGCGGGAAGAAGAAGCCTCACGGGGCCTCGGTCAGGTTGGCGCCTCGACCAACGGACGTCATCTGGCCCAACATGTCTCTGTCGAGTGGCACACGCAGACGCAGACGATGGATCAACAATCTCTGGTTCACGATTCTGACTTTGTTGTGGGTCGCCCCTAATGCCATGATTGCCATCTTTCTGGTGAACTTGGGTAATTTGGGCAAGGTATGGAAGGGTTTCCAGATTCAATTAGAACGGAACACCACTCTTTGGGGCGTTGTTCAAGGAATCGCCTCGCCTGCCTTGACGTCACTCTTCTATCTGGTACTGCCCATGATCTTTCGCCGGCTTTCCATCAAGGCTGGCGACCAAACCAAGACTGGCCGTGAAAGACATGTTTTGAGTAAAATGTACGCTTTCTTTGTCTTCAATAACTTGATTGTCTTTTCCTTCTTCAGCGTTCTATGGACCTTTGTCTCATCAGTCGTCAAATCTACAAGCGAGCCGGGAAGTAATGGCAAAAAGATGGACGCATGGTCTGCCATAGTGGAGGCGGACTTGGCTACCAATATCCTCGTTTCGTTCTGCGATACCAGTCCTTTCTGGGTCACATACCTTCTCCAGCGACAGCTTGGAGCCGCGATCGATCTGGCGCAAATCTGGCCGTTGATTGTCGCTTTTTTCCAAAAGAGATTCTCCAGTCCGACGCCACGAGAACTGATTGAGCTTACAGCGCCTCCTCCATTCGACTATGCAAACTACTATACGTACTTTCTCTTTTACGCAACAGTCGCGCTTTGTTTCGGCACAATCCAGCCGCTGGTTCTGCTGGCCACTGCCATGTATTTCTGCCTCGATTGCTACCTGAAGAAGTATCTGATTCTATATCGCTTCGTCACCAAGACGGAGTCTGGAGGCCTGTTCTGGCGCGTCGTGTTCAACCGCATGGTGTTTGCCGCCATCTTGGCCAATGGAGTCGTGCTTCTCACGGCGTGGGCTAGCGGTGATGGCATGCACATGCAATTCTACTGGGCCTGCCCCTTGCCTGTGCTCATGCTCCTGTTCAAGTTGTATTGCTCAAAAGCGTTTGACGACAGGATGATCTTCTACAACATCAGGTATACCGCCGCCAAGCATGCTGAGACGGGCATGCCCGTTGGTGGCGAACTGCGTCCTCACAATGGCCGTAACGATAAACTGGCCAGCCGATTTGGACATCCGGCTCTCTACAAGCCCCTCATCACGCCCATGGTGCATTCAAAGGCGCAGAACATGCTGCCGTCGGTGTATCGTGGCCGTTTGACCGAAGGCCGTGATGGCCTCGGCGAGGGCGGCGACAACGATGGTTCGGATCTGGTGACGGTCAGCGGATACTCTGACATGTACGCTCTCGACTCGATGAAGGGCGGAAAGGTGGGCAAATCAGCCAAAGTGCCTGGTTTTGAATACGTCTCGGATGCACAAATGGATTTTGAGTATTACAAGAATCGGGCCGAATTTGTGGAAGAACATGGCGGTGGCGAAATGTATGGTCGAGGGGCAGATATTTACCGAACTGGTACTCCTGGGACCTTTGACGATTGGTCAAGTAATCCTTCGACATCTCGGCCTTCGTCTCCCATGATGGGCGGTGCACCAAGCATAGTAGGCTCAGGGTTTGGACCCGGACACCTACCACAGCAATCACAACAAGGTCGACGCAACATGACCATGTCCGACACGAGCTACTCGAGCTACCGACCTGCTCACTCAGCCGGCAGTGCGTATGCAACGCCGATGGAACAGCCTTCTCGTAGCCGCAGTCCCTTGTACGCCCACGACAACGGAAGCTCATCCGGACTCGTCCAACACGCTGCCGGAGTGCCCATGACAGCAACACTGCCCCCGTATAGTTCCCGCGAAGCCTCCATGGACGCGAGTGGCAGAATGACACCAGTGCGTATGCAATCCCCAGCACCAATCAACCGCATTGCCTCACCGCGCCTATCGCCCAGTCCTACCCCAGGGCCGGGTCCTTCTGTGGGAGCCTTCGGCGGCGGACCACAAGGCTACAGCGGCCTTGCGCAGGCCGAAGACACGGACATGTACGGGAGAGATCCCGCGCAGTATAATTACTTCCGAGGCGGGGCTGGTAATCGAGCACCGCGGCAGCCGGGGGATAGGTGGTAGATTTCTATCAGTCCATGTGCAGCATTTTTTTGGTATCTTTTTTAATTGATGTATTTTTCATTGGCATGTTTTCTTCATTTTTTTTTCTTTGTCAAGATAGACAGGACCTGGGCAATAAGATAGGACCTGGGCAATATGGCAGGTAGCTTTGTGCGTAGCGTAGCGTACGTACTACGTCTGATGATTATGGTTTTTTTCGGTGGAAGAGCTGGAAAGAAAAGTGAAGATGCAATTTGGATTTGCAGGTATATTGGGTCGAAAGACCTCTATGGATAATAGAAACGGACCTGTCCATGATGTACATGGTGTGCTTGTTAGTGCTGTCTAGTCTTGATTGAATGTGTAGGTGAACTGGTTGTGTGTGCACGGGTTGCGTAATATTTTGTGATTCGATGCCCCCGGGTCTAGAATGCTTGCATGTTGCCCGGTTGGGGGGGGGAGGGGGGGCAAGTCGTCTGTTTGTATGCTTTCTTTTTGATGTCAGTAGAGGTGGTTAGTCCATATGTTATGTTCCATGCATCCTTCCTATAAGAGATCAACGCTCTTCATCTTCCCCCGGACATCACTATCACTATATGTATATGCGTACCAGCCCGCTGTGCATCAAATCGAACGAGTAACGGCGCAGTCAGGAATCCTTATGAGTGAATAGTTACAATTACAGCTGGATCTAGTATTTCTTCCCTGATCGCATGTACATAGTGGGTTCGCAAAAGTAGTATGTACTAGGTATGTAGCAGTAGAGGGCAGAGGGCAGAGGGCAGAGGGCAAAGATACCAGAGTACATAGTCTTGTGCGAGTAGTACACCTACCTAACGTGACAAACGACACAAAAACTTCCTAATACTCGTCAGACACTGTTTTCAACTCCAGTCAAACTGCAGGACAAGATTCAGACATCCATTGCAGCAGCAAAGCGAACATGTCACCACGTTTAATTACACGATTCCACACACTCACACACTCACACACTCACACACTCACACACTCACACACTCACACACTCACACACATGCACAAGCCGCATGACACAACATGATAGCAATATTTCTCTCCTAAAACAACAACCTCCCCTACAGCCCTCCTAAAAATGCTCCATTCAAGGCAACAGGGCCACCATGTACGTTTAGCGAAAGCTGAGCAGAGCCGAGCTGAACACAGCTGAGCAGAGCAGCTGGATCCCCCCAAACCCCAAACCTACATCTCACTCCTAAGAATCCTCTCCCAGCGACTCCGACTCCGATTCCGACTCCGGGGCTGGGCACACATGTCCTACACATCTTGACCACTGGCTCCCGCAACGGCTCCCGCATTTGTGCCGGCATTTGTACCGGCATCGGCACCGGCACTCGCAGAGCTGGCCACATCATGAAGAACAGCATCGTGCCGTGCAAGTGCCAGAGCAAGCGCGAGAGCATCCGCGCCATCTGCATTAGCTACGCTATGAGCACCCCTCCATCTACCCGTCGTCGAAGTCGTCGTCGTAGTAGTCGTCGTCGTAGTAGTCGCCCGAGCCCTAGACACAGCAGACAGTCCCTCCTCGGTAGAAGTACCCGCCGGGCCACCATTGTCCGCCTGCAGCGTAAACATGGTCTTGTTCCGCTCCTTGTTTGCCAGCATCCCACGACGGCCATCTTCGTGGCTACCGCTAGGGCCATTCACGTCACCCACACCCAGGCGGCTCTTCTTCTAAAAGCCCCGCAACGACGCGTGACCACCCAGGGGACTTCCAATCTCTCCCGGCGCGCCTACAGGGCGATATCCCTGCCCGCCGGAGCCGTCACTGCTCGGATCGGGAGCCCACCTGATGAAAGCTTTACTCGACCGGGAGCCAGGCCCGGATGCAGAGCCCCGATGCGGACTGCTTTTAATGTCAAAGGTGCCGCCGCCGTTGGAGCTGCTGCCCTCGGTGTCGCACAGATTCAGCAGATCCTGTTCGGTGATACTCATGTCGCCGGATTGGTTTTCGATTTGGGACTTAACCACGCTGAGATCAATGTAGCCGTTGGCGTCAGAGATTCCTGACGCGGCCAGGTCCTTGCATGCCTGACAGAGCATCAGGCGCACTGCTACGTGGCGGGGCTGGGAGGCTGTTCGGATCGAGCCCAGTGCTGGTATGGGCGAGCCTAGTCCAACAAAGCCGGGAGGCATCGAAGGTGATGGCCCCCATGCTGGGTTGGCAAAGCCTGGTGGAGGAGGAGGCGGAGGTGGAGGAGTGGGGTGGCCCATTGCGTAGTGCTGTGATGATGATGGAGGGCCCCAAGGGTTCTGTGACAAGGCGCTGTTGAATCCCGCGTCGATAAAAGGGCTAGCTGCGAATCCAGGGGCTCGCGGGCCGGGAGGCTGGTTGCGTAGGCTTCCAAGGGCATGATGGAGAATGTTGTTGTTGTTGTTGTTGTTGTTGTTGTTGTTGTTGTCCGTCGGTAACGGCTCGTCGTCGTCAACTAGAACCCGACTGCCTAGATGCTTGGTGTCCTCGTCCTCGTCCCGCGAGTGCCCTTGAGACATGCTGCCAGGCCGGCCAATCGGCGCAGGTCGTCCAATCGGCAGCGATGGTAGACCTGTGCCAACAGAGCAGCCGCTGTCAAAGGCTCCTGTAGAGCCTTGACGTGCGTGGGCGTGATGGCTCGTTGCAATAGGACTACCTTTAGAGATGGGCTGAAACGGCTGGGACATGGAGAAGGGCTGGTCCGCGGAGGAAGCCGAATGGGCGCTGCCAAATCCTGGCGGAGGAGGCATAGGCCCGGGGGCGGAGAACCCACGACCTGCCGGACTGTTGATACCAGGCGGAGGCATCATCATGTTGGGGCCGCCGGGCCGGAATGCCAAGGGGAACATCGGTTCAGGAGTCATCGGGCTTGTAAATCCGGGCGCCCGATGAGGCGTGAGCCCGGGAGGCGGCTGCAGGCTTGCTGAAGGTATTTGATACGAAGGCGCATGACCGTGCCCAACTGGCAGCTGCTTCGACTGATGGTGAATGCTGAGCGGTGAGGTTGGCGTCTGCTGCTGGCCAAGTTGACGAGAGCTCACCACCGATCCTCCGCTCGTACTCGTTTGTCGGTCATGTAATCCAGCTGGAGGTCCGGGGCTCACTGGAACAGGCGTTCCTGGATGAGGCGGTGCATTCTGGCTGGCCATCGATGCTGATGCGACAGGGCCTCCTGACCCGGAGCCGGCCTCTTGCTGCTGCTGCGGCTGTTGCTGTTTCGGCTTCTGTTGCCGTTGCTGCTGCGGTTGCGGTTGTTGCTGCTGGTGGGGTTGTTGCGGAACTGCACGACTGCGTATCGGCGTTGGAGCCTTGGGTATCACTGGCGTAGCTACGGGGATCTTAGGGGATGCATAAGTTGCTGCAGGATTCGAAGGGTTATGTTGCGGCAAGGCAGCAGCCGTGGGTATCGACAAAGGAACAGGATGTGCCTGTACAGCCTTTCCGGCTTGTCCTGCCTGTCCGCGTCTAGAAGTCTGGTGCGGCTGGGAATGCTGGCTCGTTTGGGCACTTGGCCTATGATGCGCGGCAGCGGCCCTCTCTTCTCTCGCTCTGTGGGCAGCTTCCTGTGCCTCCTTGAGAGTCTTGGCCGCTCGAGCCTCCTTTTCCCTCCTGTCGCGTTCTTGCTTCTCCTTTCGTTCTTGCGCCTCCCGCTCTTTCTGCTGTCGGGCCTCCTTCTCCCGCTGGCGCTGCTCCTCCTTGAGCCTCTTTTCGCGTTCTTTTGCTTCTCGAGCTTTTCTTTCCTGCTCGGCTTGCTTTTCTCGTTGTTCATGGATGCGTCGTAGTCGTTCGGCTTCCTTTCGCAAGCGAGCTTCCTCTTCCGCCTTCTTCTGGGCCTCCTTCTGCTTCCGCTTATCCTCGGCTTTCTGCTTTTGTTCAGCAATTCTCTTCCGTTCGGCTTCTAGACGGGCAGCTTCCTCGGCAGCCTTGTCGGCCTCCCTGCGCGCCTTTTCCTCTGCCAGAGCTTGTTTCTTCTGTGCAGCCTTGTCCTTCTTCTTTTGCGCGTTTTTGGCCTTCTTCGCCCTTTGCTGATCGACCTGCCGGCTCTCTTCTTCGAGCTCTTCCAGCAGCTTGTCTTGCCGCTCCTTGGCGACCTTTTCCTTGTACGCAGACAAAACGCGCTGTTCAAACATGCGGGCAGCGAAAATCTGGAACATCCGCCTGCCTTCCTCCATTCTCTGTTCTTCCGTCATTGGATCCTGGCAGCAGCACTCAGTATGGAACTTGGACGGCATGGTTGAAGGATTGGAATATACCTCTTCCTCCTCATACTCCTCATCTTGACTATCCTCATAATCCTCCTCCTCGTCTTCTTCGTCCTCATAATCGTCGCCTTCCGCCGCTGGAGGAGGAGGAGGAGGAGGATGAGTGTGAGTATGAGTATTGGAGTATGAACCGTTGGGATGACCGTAGCCACGCGAGAAGTGTTCTCGCGCGTCTTCCTCGCGAGCCATGCGACGTTCGGCTAACTGCTCCATCATCTCGATGAAACGCTTGCCGTCGTTCTTGAGGAGGTCATCCGCCACGGTAAGAATGCCGCCTAAGTCCATGTTACCATATGCGCTGAGAAGAGATTCAAGGAGCTGCGTACCCTTGACTTGTAGACTATTGCCAAATGTAAGGAAATCCGTCATGTCTCGTTCGTAGGAATTGTGAAACTGCTCAGGTGGTTCGTCATCACTGTATTCGTCGTCGTCCACCTCGTCTTCACTGTATACCTCCTCCTCCTCTTCCTCCCCGTCCCGCTCCTCGTCGTCATCATCCACCTCGTCTTCCAAGTCGTCAACATTGTCGATGCCGCCGCCCCGATCGTGGTCGTGATTGTCGTGGTTGACATCGTTTTCGTCGTTTTCGTCATTGTCGTCGTCGTCGTCGTCGTCTTCGTAATCCTCGCCTACGTGCTCGATTATTCGACCGCGAGATGGCTGTTGAGGTGCGTAGCGAGACGGCAGTCGATGCGGGGGGTGGGGGGGGAAGTCTCGAGAAGGTGGTGGTAGCATTGGCGGCCCTTCGCCTTGGTTGGCGAACTGTTCCAGTTCCAAGTAGTATGCGTCGTACAGGCCCTCCAACTCCTCTTCAATCGCTGTCCGCTTTCTCCCGCAGACCGTGCAACTGCAGGTGTGCTTTTGCTGCTCCTTCATCTTTTTTAGCACTGCATCCTTCTCGACCTTGACCAAAGACTTGCGCTCTTCCTCGCCCAGTCCGAGCCAGAATTCCTTGATTCGTTCCCGCTCTTCATGGTTGCTCGTGCTCCATATTTTGTCTCTGGACATGCCCGATGGCCGTGGGCCCATTTGATGATGTCTTGCTGCGGTTCGTGCTGCAAATGCACTCGATACGTGAGCAGCAGCGGCGGCAGCAGCGGCAGCAGCAGCAGAAGACGGCTCTCCATCATCAGTATATCGAAAACCTCCAGCCTCATGCTGCTGCTGCTTTTTCTTCTTCTTCTTATTTTTCTTCCCTTTGGTAGCCCCGGGTTGGTACCCGTTGGGTATGGAAGAAAATGGGGAGCCATTTCGCGTCTGGTCCGCCTCATCATCGCTCATGGCGAGATCCCGACCATCGGGATAATTTTCGCTTTGCGGATTCGGGGCTGATCCGGTGGTCGCATGACCGCAGTCGTCTCCGGTGGCGGCAGCAGCTTTGGCCAATGCCTTTTGCCGACGCTTCTGCTTTTTGCGATTGACGGGCGGTATCGTGGTGTCCAGGCTGGAAGCGCGGTTCGGGGGCGGCGGCGGCGGCGGTGGTGATGGGAGGAGGGATGGTTTGGTGGCCATGGTCGGTGTGGAAGGCTGCGAGCAATCGGACTGAGTCTTGGGCACAGTGATGTACTTTGAACCATCTTTGTTGGTATACTTGGCTGTGTTGCGAGGCGATGCCGGCATGGGAGGAGCCGCTTTCTGGTTCTTGGCTGGCATCGTACGTTGAACAGCACTTCATGAACCATTCAACGAGGTGATCCGCTCGACGTGGGATGGCTACCAGTGCAGAAATTCCGGTGTCTGGTAGTGCGCCCCGAGGCAGCGAAGAGGTTAGTCTCGATAAATAATGCAAAGTGGAATGTGTGGTCGGCGACGCGTGATGTCGAGAACAGGGTTTGGTGGAGTATCAAGGGACAGCCGTCAAATTGAAATGGAGGCACACACACAACAGCACACACACACACACAGCAACCACCTACCTTGGCCAGGATTAGGTCAGCAATGACGCCAGTGGGGAAGGGAAGCCGCGAATCCCTTGGAATGCGATGGCTGGCTGATGGTGTCTGCAGTATTCCGAGCGCGTAGGCTGCGAGTAAGAAACCGAGAGAGCTCTCGGAAAGGCGAGAAGAGAAAGTTAATGTGAGCGTTGAGCGTTGCTGAGGTTGAATGGCAAGCGGCTTCTTGCTGGGCTGAATCTGGAAGTCTCGGTGCAGCCCAAATTACGTGGCCGAGTACTTTGGGCGGGTTTCTGCAACGGCCACCTTCTCCTTTTGAAGCCAATCAAAGCCGGCGCTCTTGAGTCAATCAACGTCGCAGCTGTGTGAGTTTTGCTGTGATATGCTGTGCCGCGTGATTGGCCACGTGACGCGCGGTAAAGGTGGGGTCATTGTTGAGCAATCAAGGACCTTGATGGAGGAGAGCCGTTTTGAGGCGCATTCGTCTCTTCCGAGCAAAGCTCACGGAGTGCTGTGAAACATGGGATGCGAGTCGGAGCGACTCGTCCATCGCGAGCGCTCGAAAATGACAGAGCCACTCTTTTTCGTACATACGGTTGATTAGCACGAGTTCCATTCACAGCCAACCAGGTAGTTAGTCAGGCCAGGTGATCGATCAATTCGAGCTCCGGCAGCCTGCAGAACACAACTGTGGCCACTGGTATCTGACCAATCGACTCACGTCCCTGGCTTGGCTCCTAGCCGCCCTTTTGTGACTGGATATGCCGTAGGTACATTCACGAACTTAAGAAGGAGGGAGGAGATACAGGCATGGATGTTTTGCGCCTGCTTTGGCACAAGGTGCATGTGTTCTCCTTATCTACTATACATGTCTACGTAGGATACAAAAAAGCTAGCGCTTCAAGAACTTTGAAAGTCAATTCTACATACGTACCTATATGTACATGCCAGATGCCTGCACCGTATTACAATTTACCACGGATGGTTTTGGTAGCTTATTCCTCTTGCTGCGCCGCATGCGACTGCCATTACGTAGGGTAACCTATGTAACATGTTCATGCCACTCGCAGAGTTTGTCACGGACGGGCGAGACATGCAGGCTGCGCATTGTCAAATCAATCACCTACCTATGTATGCACATATGCAACTGCAACCAAAAGGCGACCCCAATTCATCTAGCGGGCGGCAAAAGTCTGGGACAGTCATATGGTCCAAATGGATGTGATCATGTGAAGACCTTGTATCCTTGGTCCAGCGCTTCCAATCTCGTCGCAACTTATTGCATATCACTAAAGAGACATACTTGGTATGTATCATAGCCATCAAGAGACTAGTCTATTGTGTGAGGCGTGCAACATTTGATATGGCGAAGCTAGAGAGAGTCAGCGCTTCATGGAGCACATCTTCGATAAGGCCGTGCGCCTGAGGAGTCGGCGGACTGGAGCCATCGCTACACTTGTGCCCAATATGACGAGAAACCTCACATGCTAGCCTAAAACATTCCTCTTTTGAAGGCAGAGACTGCAATACAGGCGTTGGCGTTACTAGAGCCGGTTTCTCCTTCTCCTTTAGTGCATGGATAGCTGCAGAGCCATCGGGTGGGAAGATTCCACTCTTTTCAAACCCGTACACAATGTTGTGGGCCATGAAGCCGGTGGAAATGATCTCCTGAAAGCGAGCTATAAAATCAGAGCGTTTGAAGTAAACGGAACCGTCGCGAATGATTTTATGGGGACCACCCGGATGCGCCATCTTCAGTGGCCGGAAAACACCAACTTCCAGCGGCTGCGTGAGATGTATAACTGTAGACTTGGAAGGAGGGACCAAGATCTCAATATCGAACCGAGTGCAGTATTCCATGAATTCAAGAGAGGGTTTGAGTGTGAAGCCGTAGAGAACAAGGAGTCGCCAGATACGCTCCTTTTCCGGGCGCTTTTTGGAAGGGCCGTGCTGAACATGATCAGAGCTATCGGGATCGTGCATGAATTCATCACATCCAAACCAGTCAGTGAATGTGACTCCTCGTGATTGAGCTTCGCTTGTATGTTCAAAGGAAGAGCGATTAAAGTGTCGTATCCAGTCCAATGATGCCTCTGCGTTAGAAAAGCCGGTCTCAGAGCGCGCAAAGCGAATCCCCTCATCCAAGTCGTAACCTTCCCAAGATTCCGTAGGCCACTCTTTGAATACCACCATGGGAGGCATCATAGCTACAGACAATCTTAGAATATGAGAGCCATCAAGGAGGATGCCAATACTTACACCCAGCCGCATTTGCGCAACCGACCATGGTAGAGAATTCACGATGAGCAGCAGAAGTAGTCCCATGTTTCACAGCACGCCTCTTCTGCGTGATGGCCACTTCAAGCAACTGGTCGACAATGCCAATGCGAATTCCAAACTCATCCGCATTAAATATCTGCGATGCCGTAATAACACGATCCTCAACAACTTGGGCGAGATCAGTATAGAATCGCTCAAGGTCTTGAATATCACCACTATCCGACTCTGCATGATCACCGCCAAAAGCCCTGATGCCCCGTCTTCTCTCTAGCTGAGGATTATTCGCTTGAAATCTCCGGTACCAACTTACGCCAACCGGAGGCTCTGGAGGCGTTCTTTGGGCGCGTAACGTATTTGCTGCTTCTTCAACAAGTGCAGGAGAAGCGTAGAAACCTGATCTTTCAAGCCAAGTGATATACGCAATGACGGCACGAGTTTCACTGTCCTTGAGTTTCTTTGGCCGACCTGGGCCTGAAGTACTATAATCCGGTCGACCGGATAGTCTTATTGACTTGAGTTGACGATGAATTGCACTCGCAGAGACATTGTGTTTAGCTGCGGCTGCCCTAAGTGTAAGACGCGTATTTTTGGTGCTGCGAAGAGGGCAACGTTCAGAGATGATGATGTCGCGGGCAGCCTTGACGGCGGGACTGACGTCGAGATTGACCTTGGATTCCGATGACATGATGCTCTCATATGTTAGGGTCGATGTGTAGATACCGAAGCTGTCTTCATAAAGGGCTACTTTGGTGTGATGGGAGAAGAAGGAAAACGGAGTGAGGTATCTGACTGGTCATGGTTTGTGGCCTGTCTCTAATTATTGCCGCCCGCTCAGGTACATTCGCATGAGTGGGACCACCTCTCCATCGCTTCGCGAAGTTGCACGGAGTACATACAGAGTACGGAGTACAAGGCGAGGACAATCCAGCGACCAGCGCTTTCGAATCGCTTCACACACGACTGCAATTGGCCGAGAAGACGGCGGCCTCTTGCATGTTGTCGTCCATGTGTTTATAAACGGACGGTGTTACACCTGGATTCAGTTGCACCGATGGGTGCTGGAGCCTGGGCGTGCGTGATTTGCTGCCGGGGCTCTGGGAGGCCACGTTTGACCGCCAGCAAGCAATTCGGAGCGTCGAATTCGAGGGTATCTCATCTTAGCACAAGAGAGCACAAGAGGCGGCACAGCATGACAAAACGTGGTAGGGCGGCGCGGGCGGTCTCGCTTTGGGTTTTATGCCTCGGGGCTCGTCGGGAGCAACAAACAGTCATGTCATAATTCCATCCATCAACTTTATACAACGTAACTTCAGAGATAGCCCATCAAATATGTACATAGGAGGCATGATCCTGCATTCCTGTGCCATCCCCTTCAGGCTTCAACTCATCCCTGCGACCCCAACTGGCAACGGCCCATGAATGCGACACATTAGCCGGTACTTGGCTTCCTACGCTCGCCGTTGTAGACCCGGCGCGGCCCTCTAGTGGCTCGGCAGCGCCTTATGTAAGCCGCTCTGCTGATGCAACGTCCCCATCTGCATCTCGCCCAAATTATCCTCCCATTGTCCGCCCCCTCCAAACCCCGGCCTGCGCTTGGTTTTGCTGGCTTCGCACCTTTTGTTGCTGTCTTTTGCTTCTCGCTTGTTTCCTCTCCGTATTCCCCGATCCCGTGGTTGCTGCGCGTCTTGCGTCCTTTCTGTCCTCGATATTCTCATTCCCGCGGCCCTGTTCCCCTCCGCTTCGGTACTGCCCTCGCCTTCGCCTTCGTCATCGCCATTTGTCAACAATCGCGCTCCCCGCCTCCTGGCCAACTCCTGATTAGCTCGCAGAGTCTCAACTGCCACAGCTCTCGACTGCCAGCTGTTTCCATTCGATTCCCTCTTGCGTCACGGTTCTGCCTGGCAGCATCGATTCTTCCTAAACTTCCCGATCCGTGCCAATCCGACGGCCGCGTCAGTTTAACTCGTGCTGCCGTGACCGCTTACCGACCAACGAGTCTCTTGATCTGTGCCGACTTTCCAATACTGCCTCTGCTACTCCATACATATCTACACTGGAGCTTCCACCACTGTGTCGCTTTCTTCTTCGACGGCCGAATCTTCAAGTAACGCGACGGAAGGTCTGAGTCCTCCTTGTGGCCGATCGCATTGCAGCAAGTACTCTTGCAACCCTAGTGTGCTGGAAGCACACCCTCGACTGAGATGGCCAATCCAAGTACTCCAAATGTCATCCGCAGGTATGATGCCCACAAGTTTGAGCTCATCAAGCTTCTCACTTGGTGTCATAGTCATGACCTCTGTATAGAACCTAGCCTTTCTGGTCGAGGCCCTCGTGTCGGCCATCTTCATCTCGCTAATATCTCGACGCACAGGAAACTCGTCATTATAGGCGACGGCGCATGTGGCAAAACCAGTTTGCTCAGCGTGTTCACACTTGGATATTTTCCTACGGTTCGTCCTTATGTTTTCTGCCACACTTACACGTATACATGTTTGCACACATTCCCAACATTCTTATGTCTCTGGAACTGACCATTCTGTCATAGCGCTACGTAAGCCACGATATCTGTACATCCGACAAACTTGCCAACGCGATCAACTTTGTCTGAGCATCAACTGATACGATCCTATAGATCCCTACCGTTTTCGAAAATTACGTCACCGATTGCAGAGTTGATGGTAAATCCGTACAATTAGCCTTGTGGGATACCGCCGGGCAAGAAGACTACGAAAGACTGCGGCCACTGGCATACTCCAAAGCACACGTCATCTTGGTCGGATTCTCCGTTGACATGCCTGACTCGTTAGATAATGTGAAAAGCAAGGTTCGTGCATGCCCCTGCCTACGACCAGAGCCAACGTCGTTTAGACTGAGTGACGACAATTTGAACTAACCATGTTTGTTATCACCGCCCACCTGCAGTGGATTGAAGAAGCGACTCGTCTTTGCTCCGGAGTTCCCATCATACTAGTTGGCCTGAAAAAGGATATCCGAGAAGATCCTGTGGCAATCGAAGAGATGCGAAAAAAGTCACAGCGCTTTCTCACCCCCCATGACGGAGAGGCAGCCGCTCGCGAGGTTGGTGCCAGACGATATCTGGAATGCTCAAGCCTGAGCGGAGAGGGAGTCGACGACGTATTCGAAGCAGCCACACGCGCTGCACTCTTAACATTTGAGAAGGGCGAGGGCGGCGGCTGCTGTGTGATGTTGTAACGGGAGATTTACGACTTACTCCATCCGTCTCGTGTCCATTGGGCCCGAATCAAATGGGCACGTTCATATGATGGTTGATTTCATGCGAAACTGTCGGAATTATTTCAAACACACTGCATCAGTACACGCCAACGGTTCCTCTCTACGACCAAAAAGAGGCAAAGGAGAAGAGAATAACATCATCTATCAAGTTACTGCGACAGTTATGCGGACTCGCTCATACCGACGGACGACCAAAACGACCCGAATGACCCGACCCGAACAAACGAACTTCTCCTTCGACCATTCAGTCCTCTCCAGCCATGTTCCCTGGCGGGATCTGGTCTCCATAGCCAGCGTCTCGTCCCACAACGACCTCGAGCCCTGACAACAGCATATCATCTTCCCGTTGTTCGAAAAATGAACGATGAAGCAATAGAA
This sequence comes from Claviceps monticola, assembly GCA_018360055.1. NCBI lineage: Eukaryota > Fungi > Ascomycota > Sordariomycetes > Hypocreales > Clavicipitaceae > Claviceps > Claviceps monticola. Next base: position 17,016 of record SRPP01000304.1, read on the forward strand.
ATCATGACGAAAAACACACCTGTCTCTTCATTTGCGCATCATGACCCATCTCTCGGCAAGCGACCCCCATCTCATTCTTTCCTTTCTCATCAATGGCATACACCAAAACGCCTACCATCATGAACTACACTACGCCCTTTTTATACTCTGTGCCTCTCGCGCCCTTGGCACCGACGCTCCATCAGAAGGGTCTCCTCATTTGTTTACTCATTTCCCCCATTAGAGGCAAAAGCATCGTTCGGCAAAAGCATGTTCTCTCTCTCTTCCTCTCTTTCTCTCTCTTTCTTTCTCTCTCGCTCTCTCTTTGTGTGTAATTCAATGCTGCGTGGCGGTGAGGAGACGCAAAAGGGGGGTTCTGTAAGCTTCTAAAAGGGGAGCATAACGGCGTCCAGACATCATTGACCATATGGGCGCCGCAGGATCTCGGTCGATAATATCTGCGTTACAGGCGCGAAGAAGAATACACAGTGATTGAATCTGTGTGGAATGGAAATCATAGCTTCCCCCTCCCAGAAATACCCATTTCAATTTCGTTGGGGGTTTTTTTGGACTGATTCTTTGGACGGGGGGGGGAGTATTCAGGATTCACGGATATATACCGCCGCCAACTAGATTGTACCCATGTTGACTTCAGCTAGCGCATCATTATCTTGTTGTTCTACGGAGTACTTGGCTCTTTCGATTACGTCCCCACGGACCATTTTTTGGAAGCAGAGCGGTTCGCTTCATGGTTGTTTCTATAGTCTAAAGAAGATGTAACTACCATCTTTGAAAGTGGGTCGGGTTTGCGTAAAGTTCATTGCCATGGTCACCTTGTGGGCCACCTGAGCTGAAGACGGGATCAACAAGTCTGCAAGGGCCAACTACATTTGTACATTATATATGTAGCTATGTAGTGAGAGAAGAAAGGCTCTAGAAAGTACAAAATGACTCTAATATACTCTTCCACAATGCGTTACAAGTTTACATGCATGGTCGATGTGACTCCCAAAAAGGCTTGGGAACCAGAACAGTGTCAGAGTGGCATACGTGGCTTGGAAGATACAAATTTCACTTGATTACTTTCAGTCAACTGAGGTCTAAGCATATCACACATGTTCCCGCCCTCTCCTCGATCATGATGTTTCCACTGCATGTATATTTTCGTCGTTTGCCATTTCCGCACAGCAACACAAAATTGAAAATTCCACCATGCATTTGCACATTATACAACCCATTCCATAAACCTGCCCATTTTTGTATCCTGACCTAAAAGAAAAGTACAGTACAAGCAAGCATACATAGTACCAGTACAAGGACGTTCTTCACACACGAAGAACAAAGTCCAGCGAAAGAAAAAAACAAGTTGCTCGCCAAAATCGCGTAACAAGAGACAAACATGATGCAGCCCTGCCTCTAAACCTTCTTCCAGTTATGCTTCCATGGCTCCGCGCCAGGGTACTCAGTCTGATACCTCACATATTCAATGGGGATCGCGCTGGTACCCCAGACTCCCTCCTTCTCCATCGCTACTCTATACAAGTAGCCCTCGCTGCGGCCCTCAGGCCCAATCGACTTCCTTAGTTCCTCGCACGCGGAGTGCATGCCCGCGTGCATGCGCTGCCTCTCCTGGGACGTGGCCTCGCGCTGCTGACGCCGGAATAGATGCCAGGCCCGATGGATTGTCCAGTGGCGGAGGTACCGCAACCGGCCCATTCGCAGGGGTGGCGGAGCCTGCGAGAACATGTTCTTCCTGAGCGTCTGGATGCGAGTCGAGTTCTCCGACTTGGGTACTACGCGGTTCTTGCGCGCAGGTTTAGCTGCCGCACCGGATTTGCCTCCCGCACCGAACTTGCCTCCTGCACCGGGTTTGGAGGCGACGCGTGCCATGGTTGTAGTAGAGGTGGAGAAGAGGAGCTTGCGCGTGGTGGTGGTGATGGTGTTCGTGGAGTTCGTGGTGGCAGTAACGATGCTAAGAGGCCTTCCAAAGAAGGTGCTCAGGGAGAAGAACGACATCATCTTGTCTCCCGCGTTTGTTGTTTACCAGTCGAATTAGGGTCTGTAGGATTCGGAAGAGTGTGTGCGCGCACGTTTCACACTGTGAGTCGGCTGTGCTCGGCAACGTTTGTTATTGGTGTTCAACTGCTCGCCCTCTTCCTCTTCTTGGCCGCCGTCCTCTTTCTCCTCTAGGTGGTTGTCGACTTCCACTTCTGAATGGTTGGCGTCGTTGTCAGCCTCCGACTGAAAACGCCCGCCCACGTGTCCGGGATATCTGGGATCCCAGTGCTCGGGTATTGCGGGATCCGTGGGATGGTAGAGCGCAAGAGTTGAGCTATTGGCCGCGGGGGGATTTGCCGATTCTACAGACGAAAGATGAGTTGAGCTATCGGTCGCGGGGGGATTTGCTGCTTCTCTAGACGAGGGAATATTGGGATCAAATCTAAAATCAAAACCAGACAGATCCGAGAGCGAAGAGTCTGAGCCTTCAGGGTCTAATGGATCGGAATCGCTTTTCTCGTCTTCTTGATGTATAAGCGCGTCGACCTTGTCCAATGCCAGCTGAGTGTGGAGGTGACGGAAGCGATTGGATGGGTGCAGGGGGTCAACTGTAAACACGGGCGCTTTGAAGAAGTCGTGGATATTCTAGACAGACCAAAAAAAGAGTCAGCTTTTATCTTGCTAGCCTCTCGGATTAACTGTACTTCCGCAATTCGCCTAATGTGGCAGGTGCGTACAGGTGGGGGGGGGCGCTTCATGGGTAAGGGGAGACGATCAACAACGTCGCACGGGAAGTCAACAATGGTTGAGAAAGACAAATGACGTACCTCTTTGATGTCGCTGCTGATCAAAATGCAAGAATCCAAGTTCTTTTCTTCCAAAAACTCATCCAAGCCCTCCTCTGCTACGAGTTTCGCATAGTCATCAGCCAGGCACTCAAGGTGCGTACCCGCGGCGATCTGCAGAGCAACTGCGAAAAGCATGATCATCGCATTCGCCATGAAGCCTTCTTGCTGGCCTTCGATACTTCCGAGCAAGTATGCACACTCAGGAATTAGGTGATGAGTCCTTGCCTTCTTCTGCGCCCAGAGGAGAAAGGGCGCGTCGGACTTTTTCAGAGCTACCCAGTCGTTGTAGAGATTCAGCAGCTGGATCGGAGTGACAGAGGTGGCCGTCCCCTCAAATGGGTCGAGCTCGTCGTTTGCGCTTTTGCTGCAACTGTCATTGAAGAGGAGCAGACTTCCGAGCAGCTGCACCACCATTGGGCAGACGATTTCGAACCTGGCCATGTATTCCTGAACTGTTCGGGGGACGAGTCCGCAGAAGGAGTATGTATTCCGCAGATCGTTGCGGTTGTTGGTCAAGTATTTGCGCCACGGGTGCTTGTGCCACCGAAATTCTTCTGCAAAAAATTGCTCATAGTAGGATGGTTCATATTCAGTATGTCGGAATATGTATTTACCGCCGGGGTTTCCAAAGTAGTATCTGACGTGATCTAGCGTTTTAAACACACGCGTCTCCTTGGAATCTTCATCCCCAAAGTCGCCAAGCCGGATCCAGTACCACTTGCACAGTGAGCTGTGCTGCTCGGCGTAGTCTTTGAGAAATTTTTCGAACTCGGCATCTCCATGGACACGCTTGGCCCAGGCAAGCTGAACTTTATCGGCTATGGCAAAGAGGGCATTGATGTTGTCTTTACAGGCCAGATTGCGCTGTGGAGTGAAATTTCGGCTTGCGATTGCCCAATAAGCTCGCTGCTCCACCACTCGACTTTCCACTTCTTGTCGATGGCGGTCTCGGGCCTCGAGATCCTGGACGATCTTGCTGTATCTGGCGAGCTCCGTCTCCCGCTGTGCGGTCCACACCTGAGACAGGCGACGGCGGGCCAGAAACTCCATGAACTGCGCGTCCCGGATATCGAGCGTTTCCGACATTTTGTTGCTCACTGTTCAGGGGGGGAAGTGGGACAGAGGGAACAAGGTTTGGAAATCCGAGGCAAGTTGAATTCAGCGTTGTCGGGCAAGTTGAAACTGAGTCTTGTTGATTGAGATTGATAGCAGGCAAGTAAAAGTTGGCTTCTTACAAACAACATAACAGGTTACAGATAGAAGAGATCATGGGCCCCTGTTGGTATTTATTTATACCAGTGGGAAGCAGTGGACGCTATGAACACCTGTGGAAAGCTTTTGTACTCGGGTCTACATGTGAGAAACTAACTGAGTTTGCAGCCGCCGATGTTAAAAGATTTGCACCAGTCTTTGCCGCGCTAAATTTACTTGTCGTGATAGTCCCATCGCCTTCTACGCCACCCCAATGGGCCATATCTGAACAAGCCCCAATACTGATTTACCCATCGTACATGCTACATAACACATGCCCAGCACAGTTCAATTTACATGGCTTTGGCAGTGAGTTCATTCTCTTGCACAATTTTCTTATATCCTGTCTACATAATCGTGGGCCTTGATTGACTTACAGCTCTCTGAGTTGGCAGCTTCGGACGACGGGAAGCAACTGTGGAAGCACTGGCGCTTCTACACCCCGCGGCGACGTCGCGAAGTTCGCTGTGGATCTATACAGAAAGTGGTACACAATATCCACAATTTCATGTTTGACAGGTACTTACCAGTACCTGAACGACGGCCCATACCTTGCCTAAGGCTGGATTGCGCTATCATGGCACATGGCCATGCTTTCCCTCTCATGAGTAGTAAATCGAATGATGGTTGAGAGTTCAGCGTGATCAAGTCCAAATCGGCGGGAAGTCCAGTGTCCAGTGTCCACCATGGGTCTTCGTTGGAATCGCTGTATTGCCAGATTGCAACTAGCTTTGTGACGTCACTGACGTGCAACACAGGTCACTACTGCACAGTGCAGATTCTCAAGAGAGAAGAGGCTGGGAAATCTTGACCGATGTTCGGACTTCGGAGGTACATATAGTGCGTTCGACTCGTCTTATTTGTCAAATTGATAATTTGATACTCAGCCTCTCAGGTGTCTCGTTCGCTAGGCCGGACTCTTTCCCCCGGAACACGATGTGTACCCCTTCCATCGGGGTCGAAGCATCGAGGAACATCATCCATGCCACCTGGCCACCGTACTGATTGTGCAATACCACATGCATGTGGTAATCTCATTCCGAAGTATATACACCACAATACTTGATCTATTCTTTGGATTCCTAGCCTCTAGCAAGGGCGGCGAGCTAAGCGAGACTGCGAAGTGCATACATATTTTCCTGACTAACATTGCCACCATGTCTGTAAGTTCAAGCTTCAGCTTTCCATGAACTTTGAAGTAGGTAGGTAACCGTAGGTTCTCGACGAAGTGCCCCTTGACGCAGCACGCTCCGTCCCAAGGGCCAACGAGACTCCTGGGTACAGCTTGACGGTCCATTTGGGAATCATGAATACTTAGACTGGAGAGGCGTCTCCGCATCACATCCCTATGCTATCCGTCATAAGGACCGAAGGAAGAGGGAAGAGACCGATCCCCTTGCTTTCTCAACGCAACCGACATACCGTATCCCCCCTCAAATTTTCCCCCTCATTATCACGTTATGCACACAGGAGATTCAGGATAACGCGGGCATGGAGCACCTCGCCCCGGATCAGAACTGCGCCGGGTGCGCCCTCTGGCTCACCAATCTCTGAGTCTCACTTGTATAAACATCGTCATGTTGTTACTAAGTAGTAACGCATGGTGGGCAACGTAACACTTTGCCGGTGTTGGTGGCGTCACGACTCACAAGTGGTCCCGAGATGCGGTGGACTTCATAAATCATAGTGTATTCTGGGCAGATATAATATGCATGAACACGGAATCAGATGTTTCGATATAATGACGATTTTCGTGAGCCCCTAGAATTGCTACATGAATGATGAGCCCTATGAGGGTTGTGCATTAAATGTTGACTTGTGCACAGAATGCTGATTTGTAAACTGGAGGAGGTTGGATATGCCGCGTCACGCGTGCGTGGAGAGTAAAGACAGACCTTCAGCTTCCCGATAGACGTCAAATTGCTCACTGTTCAGTCACCAGTACGGACGATCGCCTGTTGAATAATTAATTCGATTCATCTATCGTATGTATTATGGACGTTGTTCGCCAGCGGCCATTCGATGATTCTTCTGCAGTATTGGCAGGTCAGTTGACAGTGACCACATGACTTGAAACGATCAGAAGACTTTAGGACAGCGCAAGCGCTCACTGCTTGCCTGCAATTTTCTCGCATTCGGTAATCGGAATCAGTGATGGTGGCAATTTTGCAAGAGAAGCCATGCTCATTGCTCTTTTTTTTTTTTTCTTTTTTTTTTTTTTGCATTTTTTAGACAACTCTCTGAGAATCTTTTCGCAAGCGTGGCGTGTGCAAGATTAATCGGGTGTTGTTTAGTGAAGGTTCAAGGATATTTCATGGAAAGTTCCTGTCAACTAGTTCTTAAATAAAATCTTTTGTATTTTCTCTATTGATCTCATATGTCGCTCTGACAATGACATCCGTTCCTTCCGCTTGTGCGCCTGCCGTTTGCCTTTGAAAATTGGTCTTTCCATGTCAGCTGGGTACTGGTAGCTCAGCGACCAATGACGTCGTCCTATTCCCGCAAGTCTCGTTCAGGATATTGGACGAACCGAGTTGATACATACACATTGTCCATTTCCCCTTTTCATGCATCCTCCGTCATGCATCAGAAATCCTACATCATCAGGACAAATGGCGAGACGGCATCGCCCCATTGGCCTCGTCGTGCGCATCCTTCATCCCGCGTCGAGGTCCAAAATGGCAAGCCACACGGCAGCCGCATGCGCATGGCCCATAAGGGTAATAAGCGAAGCAACTCAAGTCGCCATCTCTATCGCAACCAGCTGTCTTCTTCTCTTGTCCTCAATCAAGAGCCCTCCCGAATCCTGAAGTTGTACCTGCTCACAAGACGCCGTCCAGCCTGTGCTGATCCGCTACATCGACACTCAAGATTTATGATTCCAAGATCGCGAAGTGAATTTTGAAAGTCTAGGCTCTAGCGATATATGTACAATTGAGTCGCGTCTGCAATCGTTCTATTTCGCTCTGTCGCACTCCCGATTCCGAATCGCTCGCCAGGGCGTATCAGTCAGCAACTCTGCTTGCGACAAGGAAATTAGGAATGAATACTTCTGGTGAGATAGGTGTTCTATGTTTATTCGTCGTTCGAACCAGCTTCCTCCTCCTCTTATTCCGCTTGAATAGTCCACAGCCTCGTAGACGGTAGTGCCAGTATGAGAAACGAGTCTCACGAGGTCAATTTCACTTGGATGGTTTGATCTCAACTTTTTTCTTCATCTTTCGCCATCCCTACAATAAAGCCTTCTTTTGAAACAGACAAAACTTTTAACTTTCAGGGAGTGAAGTAACGTTGATTAGATACTAATTGCGACGCAACAGACACCCCGCCAGTCACCTCAACTATGTCCACGCCGGACCTTCTCTCCCTGACAGGCAAAACTGTGGCCATTACAGGCGCTGCGCGCGGTATTGGCATCACCTTGGCCATGGGCATCGTGGAGGCCGGCGGCAGTGTCGCGTGTCTGGATATTCTCGAGACACCGGCGCACACCGAATGGATCAAACTGCAGCGCCTCGCGTCGTTGCATGGAGTGGCCGCCACCTATCACCACTGCGACGTCACAGATGAACACGCCGTCGAAGTAGTTATGGATACGGTGGCTGCCAATGCAGAGAAACTTGGCTGTCCCTTCTGGGGTACGATTGCCTGCGCAGGCATCCAGCAGACTATTGCGGCGCTGGATTATCCCATGGTTGACTTCGAAAGGATCCTCAGGGTCAATGTCACTGGCGTCTTCAATACTTGCAAGTACGCAGCGAGAATACTGTATCGAGAGACGCGCGCGGGGAGCATCGTCATCATTGCCAGCATGTCCGGGAATATCGCTAACAGGGTGAGTTTGCGTGGTCAAGAAATGCAGAGAGTTTCGAGTCTTCGACGAACTTCAATATGGTGGAAAGAATGGTCTCTGTTCACTGACGAACAATATCACAAAAAGGGAATTGATTGCACAGCATACAACACCAGCAAGGCAGCCGTCCAGCAAATGTGTCGGTCACTGGCGCAGGAATGGGGTCAGTATGGCATCCGGGTTAATTCGCTTTCCCCAGGCGTAAGTTGAGATCTCCTTCGCCCCTTCCACTTTCCCCTTTCGCCTTTAGGCTTTCCCCTTTCTGAGGTGTTATTTTTTTTTTGAATTTAATCTTTGCCCATACTCATGATCTTATCTCCTGATGATCCGCATCGAACGCAAATTAGTATATCATGACGCCCATGACAGAGAAACTCGTCACCGAAAATCCCGAAATTGAGCAGACGTGGCGGGGCGGTGCTCTGCTCGGACGATTCGGCATTCCGGAGGATCTCAAGCTGCCGGCAGTGTTTCTCTTGTCCGAAGGCGCAGCGTTCATGCACGGCTCGGATTTGAGAGTCGACGGTGGACACTGTGCTTCTGCGTAGAAGCGACGCGTTTGGAATTAGAGACTCGGAGGAATGTGAGTCGCGAACGCCGAAGTTCGAACTGTCCACGGTGTATAAGTATAGCCTTCCACCTGAAGGCTGGCCCATGGGTCCTGGTTGGCTTTTATTTTCTGCCTCAGTGCCTCTGCGCCCTATGATCGTCACATCGTGATTGTGTCTGCCCTGCGAGTCCAAAATTCAGCTTCTGTAAGTCTGTAAGCTGTAGCCTGTAGCCTGTAGCCTGCTATAGCCTCAATCAGAGAGTCGAGACTGCCTGTTGATTTTGCATTTGGTGTATGTCACATGTGTTGGCCGCTTGGCCAAGTTGGTCCTGGTTTAGTCCTCTAATATTGAGCATTCATGCGCCCTACCTAGTACCAGTCTCCGGTGGCCACAAGTCTCACTGCTCAGGGTTCAGCGCGCATTACCACATATTCGTCATTGAGTGAGTTGATCGAAGATATGCATAATGCGGTCAATTGTCTCCTTCGCGAATCGCTATGAACAAAGCTCCGGGGACCGGTCAGTGTTCTGGTCACGGTGTCACCTGGTGCACCGTGTCTCATCTGCATCTGACCCGAATTGCCTGTCCATCCAAGCCCTCGTATGCGATCTAGGCACAGGCACAGCACTCACGTCCGCCGCAAGTGACAGATCTGGATGCCCCAAGCTCTAGTTAGAGCTTCTGATGAACACGCGTGACCGCTAGTAACTATGTGCACGTTGTGCCAGAGTAGCTGCTTCAAGATGGGTTAGGGTTGGAGCTAATCTGGAGACTCTGGGGTGACGTCTGCTAGACTGCTATGTAGTCTGCTACGCTAGCGGTCCCACGGCACTTGGTACCAGGCAGCTACCGCTATCGTCTACGTAGTGCGAGGCTTTCCTGGACATTGGCCCGTGCACGGTGCTTGTGAGTGCAATGGACTCTGGAGCGAGCATTGGAGGCTTCTGACTTTGCTTCTCGAGAATCGAATGTCAAGACAGGTTCATGATTCATGTCGAAAGATTTTGAAAATCAAGATAGTGGGCAGTGCTGAAGCCTGAGTGTGCACGCGGGAGGTAAGTCTGGAGACGGGAGCCGAGGTCCGAGCATAATTATTATTTGTACGTAGTGTCATTGTATTGAAGTGGTGCGAAGTTAAACTTCGAAGGCACTGAGGTACTGAGGTTCTGTTTGAGGAATAGCTCTAAACTTTGAAATACATAATATTATGTACATATCGATCAATACTAGCTTAGTTGTAACTTATACATAGTACCTTATGTTGTGGCACATGCACCTGCTCGGCGTCAGCTTTCAGGTAATGACACACAGGAAATGGAAATGATTGTTTCCAGAATCCATCTAAGAGTGGTCACTGAGGACTCCGTGGGACGTCTGTCAGCCAGGCTAGGCAGCCACTTCAGCTGCAAGAATCAAGTAGTATCTACTATCCGAGCATCGAAACCCGGACTGGACTAATTAGTAATTACTTATGCATTTGCGGAAATGATTGCCAACAAAGTAAAGGTGTACCGTGTACATGGTCGCCGGTGTGTACTCATACTGCGTAAATTATCATGCATCCATGATCATCGTCCAAGTGACCATTGACTTCAGACCGTCGACTTCCAAGTTCTGCCTCAAGTTTCAACTGCAGAACGTAACAAAAGGCAAAACAGACACATACCTGAGGCAGAAAATTTCAAAAGAGTCAAGTGACACTGACACACACGCCTCCGTGGACACTGGACCCCCGGGGCCCGGGCCAGTCAGCGGAGGTCAAACGAAAACAAAAACGCACAAAAGTAAAATCAAAAGAAACCCAAACAACTTTCAAAAACAGGCTGTCCAGTCACCTAGACTCCTGCACCCCCCCCCCCCCCCCCCCCCCCCCCCCCCCTTCTTGACCCATCTTCCGTTCCAGCCAACTCTCGGTTCTAAATGTTTCCATCCTTCAAACAAAACTGCATCATCCATGACCCATGTGATATCGTGACCCTTTAACTTACCCAACTCCTGGCATACAAAGTCATCAAATCTTAGCACGACATAGAATAGTACGAAATAGCATAGAATAGCACAGTCACCTCACAAGCTCTTAGCTTTCATCTCTCACTAACTTTGGCAGGTCCCCGACTCTTTCAGTCGCAGTCGCAGTCCTCGGCCCTGGATTCTGGCCGCAGCAACGGTAAAGGACGTTGCCTCGCTTCCAACTTCGCATGGATCAGCACCATACTCAACCATCTCCAGCCCTGCGGGTTGATCCAACATCAAGGACTTCATGCCCATCTGCGCCTGACACCGATAGCTGCCAAACTTGTACTCCACCACCGCTCGTCCCTTGTGTATCATTAAGCACGCTGCGTCGTCAACTTGGAATTGGAAACGAGCCTGGAAAAAGGCAGTCAGAGTAGACGTGTTAACAAAGTCTGCCTGACCCGTGATTATTAAGACGCGTGACTCGCCGTTTTCCATGCTATTCTTCGCGTACTTGATCCTGTTGAGCGCCATCTTGACAAGGTAACCTCGGATTACCAGTGGCGTCACAAGACACTGGGCGAGTAGTCTTTGGGCTGCCTCGGGCGTAAAAAAGACAAGTTTGGCGGCAGCAGTGGCATGAACGTGGCCGTCAGGATCGTTGATGAAGGTGGTGTAGACGCGGCCTACGTTGCGGATGGTGGAAAGGAGCTCTCGGACGCGAATGTCTGGCGGGAGATTGGTGAGCCAGAGGGCGCAGTTCTGATCCGGGGCAAGGTGCTCCATGCTCGCGTTATTCTCCGTATGCATACCGTGATAATGAGGGGAGAATCTGAGGGGGGATACGGTATGTCGGTTGCTTTGAGAAAGGAAGGGGATCGGTCTCTTCCCTCTTCCTTCGGTCCTTATGACGGATAACATGGGGATGAATTTTGGTTCGACCGACTGATGGGAGACGTTGTGAACGAAGTAGCTGTTATCATAGCTGACATCGTTGTTTCTATGAATTCTGTCGTTGCTGATATTCACGGAATTGTAATTGCTATGATCATGAATGTTGATATCACGGTTGTAGGAGCTTGGGGGATTAGTGGGGTTTCGGAGTTGAAGGTTGTTTTTGCGGTTGTCTTTGCGGTTGTCTTTCGGGTCAGCAAGGGAGTCAATGTAGGTCGGTGTGCCATTAAATGCAATGGATTTGGGACGAACGATGGCGACTGGAGGCGCTATAGTCGTGGCCAATTCGTTGAGCGAGCGCTGGCGTAAGGGACCGGTCAAAAGGGGCTTCGGAAAGTGGTGATAGCTTTGCGGCAGCAGCGAAAGTGCCGCACCGTTGGAGGCATCTCTTCTTTGACAAGGTTTTGTCGTAAGTGAGGCCAGCGAAGCCGTCTGATTGCAAGTTTGAAAGCGAGAATCGAATGGCTGATGAGCTCGCGGCGACATTGTCCCTTTGAAGGCTGCTTCTTGGGTTCCATTTGAGCCTGAAGCCAGCGGACTGGTGTGGTTAGAGGGAAGCTCGCGATGATGACAGATAGAGTCGTCATGTCTGGCCCGCAAAGACTCTGATACGATGCTCCGAGTATTACAACCAGCTGGATATGACGAATCCAGCACCGATGTTGTTTCTGGACCTGGCAAGGGTAGTGATGCCGATGGAGCTGAATGTAGGTGTCTCGTTGGCGGAGAGGGAGCAGCAGGAACGATAGATGATAAGCCAGCAAGTTCCTGACGCCAGTTGAAGAGGTCATCAAGCCTCCGAATTTCTTCAAGCCCAGCTGGACCGTCTACATTAGTGAGCCAGTCTCCCCCTGTAAGTGCCGGCCTCGATGTATTGTGTTTGTTCAAAACAGGTCGGACTATTTCTATACGCAGACAAGAAATTAGAAGAGGTCGAACTCCGTACACGGTGAAATGTCTTCAAATGACAGCTGAAAAGGACAACACTTCTTACCATCTAGAGCATACTCTTGAAAAACTTCGTTGAAAAGACTGTTGATACCCATTGTTTATGTTTAATTCTAGAGACAGTAGACTTCAAGACTCAAGTGCAGTTATAATATTGGATTTGGATATGATTTGGAGGAGATGCAATTTCAATGTATTATGTTGGATATGATGTGCGAGAAATGTGTACGATTATTGAAATGCTTTTTTGGAACCGTTTTGCTTTGTGCATTTTGACCTTGTGGGTTTTGCACTTGTTTTATAGTCATCTGGGAAGGCAGCAAAAGATGTGAGAAAAAGGGGAAACATTGAAAGATAGTTGAGAGACGAACGAACGAACGAAGCAAACAGACATAGCTGGTATTTGGAGCAAGTTACTTCCTGGGTCGGTCAAAGTGAATCCAAATCGTCACTGCATTGTGCCGGGTGAGTTTCTCCGTTGCGCTCGAGCCAATCCAGCAGCCCAGCAGCCCAGCAAGCGGGTGAAGGTGTGAGAGAGAGTCATGGGACTCATAGGGTGAGGCTGACTTTAAAGCGAGGGCAGTGAAACATGAATGCGAGGCCTTGGAGCCAACGGACGGCTCTTCGAGTCTGTTGTAACTTGTAAACAGTAAGCCAACTGGCAACGGGTGGTAGATGTCGGTTTCTGGTGTTGACACCGCAGCGGCGGGGTAAATTGTAATGTCAAACGAGTTGGAGGCGATGAATACATCACGTGTTTGAAGAAAGGCTTAGGCCATCATCTTGCCTTGGATTCTGGATAAAGGCAGCAAGCAAGTAACTAGGTATGTATCGGGCGGTGCAGAGCAGAAGGTGGTGTGGTACACAGTACATTCGTCATTACCATTACCGTCAGCGTTTGCTGCAGAGTCCAGCCTCCTGCCAGTTGCGGGTCCGGCTGTGAGTGTGCCGCAGCTGTTGATGCCCAGCTGTTGACTGACGGGTCTTGACGGGTCTTGACGGGCTGACGGACCGATCTCAGCCGATCTCAATCGATCTCAACGCATACTGACGAGTAGTTATTTGCCTCTACAAATTGGCAGATTAACTACGGGGCCCCGAGGGGCCCAGGGACGGATTAATGGTGGCGCATAGGTTTTCCTCCCTGCACTAGGGTTTTTCCTATGCGGCTTATATAACAGATGTAGCTACTACAGTACAACCCCGTTTTAACGAACTCACCAAAACAGCCAAAATTTCTTCGTTAGACTGAGTGTTCGTTCAAGTGATATGGTCACGTGGTGGGGCCACGTGACAGAAGGCCCGCCGCAGGCGGCCCCCGGCAGAATTTTTTTTTTTTTTTTTTTTTTTTTTTTTTTTTTTTTTTTTAGGCATCACATAGGCATTGCTCCCCCTTTTTCCTACCCTAAACGACCTCCAGCATTATGTAGTTGCAAGTGAAGCAACTCTCTCCTTTACACAATT
>SRPP01000305.1:0-30778 GCA_018360055.1 Claviceps monticola
GCAAAGATCCCATTGACCAACGATCTCCAGTTTCGCCGCTGGACAAGCCGTTCCAATACCACGGAGGTGGCGCCAGCTCAATCGTACAACCATCTACGGACCGTCCAGTGCCAGTGGCTCGGCTCCAACGACGCGGGCTGAAGGCGTATGATTCAATCCGTCATACGGAGAATAAAACATCGCGGGAAAAGAAGATAAAGGATTGGTCTGTCCCGAGTTGGTCAAAAAGGGAAAAAACATAAACACGAATCCAGTCGACCAACCCACTTTGTCGAGGCTTTCGCCCCTCCTGTCCCCTCCCGAGTTCCCCCCTCCCCGCACCCACGCACTGGCCCTTCACGCGCCTGAGTGTTTTCGTTAACCTTCTCCCCTTGACTTTTTTCCCCCAATTGGTCTCCCGCGAGATTAGATCCATCGTCGACGTCAACTCCATATATTCATTTTGTTTCTTGATCTCTATTGAGTGGGCGCAAGGACCACGGCCCACAGAGTGCGGCAACATATCTTTTTGTCTCCCGCAAGCTTGCGTTGCTCAAAACACCACGCCTTTATCTTGTTGGTCCGACGCGCATCGTGACCCATGGATATCGACATGAGTCGCCGAAACAAAACCCCCAGGCCGTTACTGGACTCCGAACGAGCGCGACTGGAAGAATTTGTCGACAAAATCCACTATTCCTCAAGGTAAATATTCTGCGAACTCGTTCGAGCCTTCGCGCGCTGTGGGCTGCGCGCTGTTGTGGAAAGCATCTCTTGGTCTTCTCCGACACAGTTGAGGAGCGCCGGTCTACGGGCATCGAACTGATTTCTTGATTAACCAGATACTCTGACTGCGAATACGAATATCGTCATGTGCAGCTTCCCAAAGCTATGCTCAAAGCTATCCCACAAGATTATCATGACACGTCGAAAGGAACGTTGAAGTTGCTTTGGGAGGATGAATGGCGAGCTATGGGCATCACTCAGGTACGACACAACGATCTCTGCTACACAACTCTTGACATCTTCCGTACAGAGCGATCCAACAAGGCAACAAAACCACGTCACAAAGTTCTCGTGAAAGTATGGTTGTGTTAACAATGTCGACAGAGTCTTGGCTGGCAGCATTACGAGGTCCACGAGCCCGAACCGCATATTCTTCTCTTCAAGTAAGTGTTGCTGAGAGCTTTCAGGGTCGCCTCTATTAGCATTGATCTTGGCGCTTGGAAATAGCTAACCGTGCCGTGCTCAGGCGTCCTCTCCCTTTCGAAGTAATCCATTGAGCGCCCGTCTTCAACCTTGGAGCTCGATGTCTCATATACGATAGCCCCTTCCCCGCCTCTCTCACCACCGCTGGTGTTGAACGAATGTACGGGTCCTGTTTCATGCCCCTCTCACGATATTACGGTCTGCACGTTACGATATATGGGTCATTGAACAATTCATGAAGGACGCCGCAGTCGATCGTCATTCGCTTCCTCTATATTGCACGCGTTCTCTACGAAGCAAGATTACGCAGCTTGACGCCCTTTGTTTCTTTCGGGAAACGACCTGAAATACAGACACAGTCATTACCGGCAAGCTGCTGTGCTTGGGGAGCCTCTCAATCCTCCTTCCTCTTCTACTATTTTGCTTCCTTTTTATCTCTCTTTCCTCATGCTCACCCCGAGCCTATTGGAGGGACTTTGGTTCGTTGGAAAATACGCAAGGTGTTTTCTTGTCTCGCCTTTGAAGCGCAGGCGTCGAACGGGTGCGCCACCTTGGCGAGTTGTTTGAGTTGGTGTGAGAGTTGGCGCCATGTGCTCTAGTTTAAGGGCATCTTAGCAATTTTACTGCATGGGGGTTTTTTTACACTGGCGGGCGTTAGCTGGCACATAAGGTAGATGGAATTGATGATCATTACAAAAGATGCTGGACTTGTATTCTGTTGCTGAAAATCGCGTCCAGCGTCGTTGCTTATTTGCGATACAATATACTTTCAAGAGATTAGCTAGTACCCAGTGTTATTCCTGCGCGCGCGTATGATGCGCACGTGCGGCACGTAGGATCCATCAGCGAAACGCCATGGGGCATTTGACAATGAGGCAATGTCACGGAGATTTACCCTCAGCGATACCTATAACGCAAAGCGAAGCTGACGGCATTTCGACTCAATGAGCCAAGAAGAGCCGTAATAAAGACCAAGCCATCTTGATCTGCATCTCACCTGTAGATATCATGACCGCTGGAACCACACTCTGCTCATGGCTACATACTGCTATCATTGCATCTGTCCTTTGCCAGTCACTGGTGGTCCCACAACCACACGGTGGTCACGCCACCCTACACGGCGCGGCAATTTCTGTCAATGCCAGCTTCATGATTCAAAGAAGCCGAGACAGCTGACTTTGATGCGGCGAATACTGGTCCTGAGTCGTCATTGGCGTCACCGCTCGGTCGGTGGCGGGCCGGACTGCGCGCGGAAGTGAGTGCATGTAGGAATTTTCTGGGCTTGCGCCGAGGATTCAGGCTGGTTTCAAGACAGCATAAGCGGGCAGGCACTTGTGATATCAGCCGAACAAAGCACCATTGCGCGCGCCTTGAATACTTGTAAGTTACGATACTTACGTACGTAATGTGGGAATTGAGTCGCATACCAATTATTCATTGGAACTTATTTACTGGAGTACGTATATGCCTATCCCTGGATTGAGAAGGTTTAGTCTAACAGCGACAACGACAATGAGGGGAGGTTTTGCTACAAGCCTGCAGCTAAATACTTGTCGCCCATTGGCTCAAGACTGAACATGACGTTGTCACCTCCTCCAATGCATTGTCTCTAAAGGTCTCTTGGCGTGGGTCAAGAGTCGGAAAGAAGTCGGAAAGAAGTCGGAAAGAAGTCGGAAAGACGGAAGGAACGCCATGAAGTGAGCAGTTGCCTAACTGGCCACCTTTTCAGAGGCCGCAGGATGCACCGGGCTGAGGCATGAATAGAACCGGATGGCTACCGAACCCCGTTTCTCCATTGCAGCCGATTGAAGTCGATTGATTGACTTCAATAGTAGAGGTGGGAGGAAATGTGGCCAGATCTCCGAATCCTCTGTAATTTGCTTCTTTCTATTTTAGCCCGCCCTGCTTGATAATGACCGGCACGTACGGCCTTTCCATTCAGACGTTGGTTCCCATCCATCTCACTCCGCCCCATCCGCATGTGAGCTCTAGCCAAGTGATTCATTAATTAGCGGACTTCTGACCAGACAGCGTGGCATTTTCAGACAGTGCCTTGACCTTGCAAGTATTGCCTCGCTTTGCTTCTTTGTTCACTCTGCTCTCCCTCTGCTCTCCCTCTGCTCTCCCTCTGCTCTCCCTCTGCTCTCCCTCTGCTCTCCCTCTGCTCTCCCTCTGCTCTCCCTCTGCTCTCCCTCTGCTTTAACGACAAGCACACCTTTTGCTGATCTTCTGCAGCTCGGCTCTTTCGTCACCTCGGATCTTGAACGACGTCTTTCGCGCCTCTCCCTGCGACGGACACATTCGCGCTTGAACTTGCCAGCCGCGGCGAGGCGCATCCAGGAGCAAACGGACGCTTTCCTTCAATTTTCGAGATCCAAAGACAGACTTTGCCGAGCTCTTGTCTCCCTTGTGCCGAACCCCTTAGGCGTTTTTGGTTGTTCGCCCGGTTCTCTACACCGCCAGGATGAAGACTGCGAGTAGATTGTTTTATCTCACCGTCTTCACTCTGTGGGCAGCACCCGTCAGCTGTGCCTCAAAGCCGGACACAGGATGCGCAGTATGTTGCCAAGTGTCCCTTGTAACAGCGCAAGAGCGTGCTGTTGTTCTCGCAGCGAGTGTCGACTGACCAGTCTATTCCTGTCTAGATTAGCCCCAAGTCCATTGTGCAGGATGCCTGCGCCTCCTATGTGACTCTCGAGAAGCTCAACAGTCGCGTGAAGCCCGCCCTCGACGACCTGACGCAAACGACCGATTTCTTCTCGCATTTTCGTCTCAATCTCTTCAACAAGAAATGCCCCTTTTGGGATGATGAGAACGGCATTTGCGGCAACATAGGATGTGCCGTCGAGACCCTCGATAACGAAGATGACATCCCAGAGGTCTGGAGAGCCAAGGAGCTTGGTAAACTGGAAGGACCTTTGGCGAGACATCCCGGCCGAAAAGAGCAGAAGAAAAATCCGCAACGGCCCCTGCACGGAGAATTAGGAGAGAACGTTGGCGAGAGCTGTGTTGTTGAGTACGACGACGAGTGCGACGAGCGAGACTATTGTGTCGTCGAGGATGAAAGTTCCACCTCGAGGGGTGACTACGTGAGCTTGCTTCGCAACCCCGAGCGATTCACGGGCTACGCAGGAGAGGGCGCTCACCAAGTCTGGGATGCCATTTACCGCGAAAACTGCTTCCAGAAGAGCTCTTTTCCCCATTCCGCAGACCTGGGCATGTCGCTCAACTATAATCCTGCGGCTCAAGACTTCAAACAGGTCATGAACGCCGCCGGTCGACAGGCGCAGCTGCAGGTCCAGCGCGCACATCGACCCAACGTTCCTTTTGTGGCCCAAACAGGATATGAGGTGGACGACGAGTGTCTGGAGAAGAGGGTCTTTTATCGAGTCATGTCTGGCATGCACGCAAGCATCAGCACGCATTTGTGCTGGGACTTTCTCAACCAGACCACGGGATTGTGGCAGCCCAACTTGCAGTGCTACAAAGATCGCCTACACGGATTTAGCGACCGCATTAGCAATCTATACTTCAACTATGCGCTTCTCACCAGAGCTGTGGCGAAGCTTGGCCCCTTTTTGCGTGGCTCCGAATACACATTCTGCACTGGCGATCCTAGCGAGGACATGGCCACTCGGGCCAAAGTGGAAGCAGTCACCACCAACGCTGGCAGTATTCCTCAGATTTTTGACGAGGCCCTGATGTTTGTCAACGGGGAGGGCCCATCTCTTAAGGAGGATTTCCGCAACCGATTCCGCAATGTCAGTCGACTCATGGACTGCGTGGGGTGCGACAAATGCAGACTCTGGGGCAAGATCCAGACGAATGGATACGGCACTGCATTAAAAGTGCTCTTCGAATTCGACAACAACAGCAAAGATATCCCCGTCCTGAAACGAACAGAGCTAGTCGCCCTATTAAACACGTACGCTCGCCTGGGCCAGTCCATGATGGCCATCCAGAAATTCAGAGAGATGATTGCCGTTGAGAATGGAGAGACGTTGCCTCAGGCAGAGAAGGAGGCATCTGCCCCTGACGCGATCGTCTCACCTAGCACGGAGGACCAGAACATCTCGAAGGGCAGAAAAGAGGACGCAAGCGAACCAGAGACCGCTTCTACCTCAATGGGGCCATGGGAAGAACTATTGGAGATGCAAGCGCGAGGTCCACGAAGTGATTCCATACGAGACGAGTTTGCTTACGAATTCGCACTATTCAAACAGTCCATCAAGTTGGTTCTGTACACTTGGTGGCATGGGCCTATTTTACTGTAAGCCTCTCTCCCTTCTGTCCTCCATCTCACCTTTCTATGTGTGCGAGTCGACATCCCTCATTCCTTGAGACTCCGTCTAACTGACTTGTCCAGAGGTCGCATTGCTGTCAACGAAGCACATCGCTTGTGGTTGTACTTTCTTGGGTTGCAGCCTGGGCCTGGTGTGGTCGAATACAGCTGGACGCCGAAAGACAAGAATAAGGATTTATAGACTCTAGACTCTAGACTCATGGGCATTCTGTCGGCGTTTTGTGCGTTTTTTTCTTGGGTATTCCCGTTGTAGATATCTTTCTCGTGGGCCACCATAGGTCCATAGCACGAAGCCATTCCTGTTTTGATGAGCATTTATATTTCTGTTATCCATTTTCGCCAAGATCTTTACATTCGGTTCGCGAGTCATATGGATAGCTAGTGATACGGGAAAGGGAGTTTGCTGGCCTGCCAACGGCGACCCGCGGCGCTCTCACATACTCCCGGTCCGGACGGCAATTTGCTTGCACGGGTTGATTCTGATGCGGATTGACAACTCACGCTTTATTGTCAGAGGGTGGAAGTGACATCCTCCGACGGGCCCTTTACCATGGTGATAAGCACGTTGCGTCAACGTCAACGTCATGGATGGCCGCTGATTAATAGTGTTACAGACCAAGCAAGGCCTGTCGACTAAATCGATGCCGTACAGAACCGGAGCAAAAGGAAGCACGAAACCCAGAAGGGGTAACCCGTATCGCCAAGTACGTAGCACACCAAGTGCTCTCCATGGTGTTTCGACACCCCTCGCGAGAAGACGAGACTATTTCCCGCGGCTTCTCGTGAAACCTCATCCAATAAACACAGCAGCTGAGCCTTGAAAGCTTATCTAGGTCGGCATATTGTCGAGACCTCGACAGCAAGATTGATGGAAGTCCCCGTGACAGTATTCGTATAAGCTGAAAACTGACGATGACGCCTCGATACGTGTAGTGACGGCCTCATTCGTTTCACAACAAGGCATTCACGAGGAAAAAAGGATGAAAACATCATACGACTTTTTTTTTTTGGCAAAGACTGAGTGAGGTGAGGGATGGCTATATCACGGGTGACTCGTGAGGAAGAATGGCTTAGCTAGCTGACGGCCGCTGCTTAAGCGAACTTGTGTGATAAGATCACTTTCTGCTCTGGAGACTGGATGTTCATGTGGCCCGATCGCCCCAAAAAAAAAAAAAAAAAAAAATGACGCGCTCTTGAGTCTTCCTCAGGGGATGGTGTTGGTTGTCAGACGTACGTATGTATCATTGTATGTGAGCCCATCGGATTTGCCTGCCGAGCTGGACGATGATCTGCCGCCAAGTTACTCAGGGGGGGCAATCAATAGGGGGGACACACAAGGAGAAAGAAAGGTTGAATAGAGTACAAGCAGCAGAAAAAGAGGAAGACATATGAGAAAAGTCGGCACAGTATAGGTTTTACGGTGTTAGAGACTAGGGTACTATGTATGGCTTGTTTTGGAAAGTTTGTGAAGTCATGCGCGAGTCTTCCGCAAAAGCACAGGTGATAGAAAAGACGAAGCAGAAAAAAAAGGGCACAAAGGCGGCACGGTACCAGCACGCGCAACATCATGATATTACCAGCGCACTAAGACTTATATTGACGGCTCCGAAAAAGTCTTCTCGTAAGCAATTTCTCTGCAGAAAATACGTAATATTGAAAGGAAAGAAGCGTTCGACTAAGTACGAGCGTCCATCTACGCATGCCGCTAATAAGTAGCTACTTCCACTTGAATCCCTTGTATGCAAACAGACCTGCTTCGTCCAGCCACCCCCATCCGAAAACCCAACTCATGACGCATCCTGATTGGTTCCAAGATGGCGAAAAAGCTGCTCATTCACACAATGCATCCATGAGCCATCATACTCTACCAATCCTGTTCCTGTATTGTCTAGCTACCGTGCCCGCACCGACAGTAGTAGATGGATGGAGAGCGGAGAGAGGGCCCCGTGTGAATGTGTCAAGCGTTGAGGCAAAGATTCCACCCCCAACATCGTGTTTTGGAGGTGGAGGCAATATTGGCGGTTAATAGGGTGGCGAAGGAATAGGGCAATTAGAGCAGCTTGATGCACTCAAGGCCAAGGTTGATCAGGCCGGTCTGTACAGACGCGAAGATAACATATCAGTAAAGGATAGACTCCACGACGGACGCGTATTATGATAATGGGCAACGTACCTGAGGAGCAGACTTGCAGCAGTAACTGCCTCCACTGCAGTCGGAACCCAGAAGTTTGAGACCGCAGAAGAGTCCTCCAAGAAGACCACTGCTCTGGCAACAGACGGAGTTGGGGTGGTCGTTATTGCAGCTGCCAGAGCTGTCGCCGCCGCCTCCGGTGGGAATGGCGATGACGGTGGCTGCGAGAGCAACGATGGCGGCAGTGTACTTCATGATGACGAGATTGAGGAGGTTGAAGCGAAGTAAAAGGGGGAGGAGGATGCTGAGTACAGAAGACGAAGTAAAGGGCCGAAGAAGAGGGTGAGAGATGGCTTGATCGGATGAGGAGAAGAAAAGGTCGTTGAGATACGAAGGAATACTGAGGCTTTTAATATTCGAGAGCGCCTCCCTGAGGAAATCTATTATCTCACAATACGAACCCCCCCTTTTCGTCCAGGACGTGTCTGAACATCCAAGATACCTGCTGAGAAACTGTCATCCGGTCGTCCTACTTGACGCGCCGGACCAAATTCGCTTTCGTATGCCACATGCCCACATGCACGGACGGATCACCATGCTCGTCATACTTGTGTTAGTCCCCATGGAACGCCCGTCTCACTCGGTTGCCCCCTTCTCTCGAATTACCAAGGCAGCTTACCAGGGGCAACATATTGTCTTGGCGTCCACAGGAAGAATTTCACTCTCTCGGAGATGACCCTCCATCTGCCCTCAGCCCTCTTACCACCCCATCGTGTTGGAGACCTTCCGTATGGCGTTACTGGTAATAGGCCATTGAGATGATCTTCTGGCTTCGGATTCCTGCATCGACAGAATCAGTTCTATACAGACCGTAGACGTCGTGTGTGACGAGTCCGACTCGTGTAGGAAAAGGAGGTATTGAAGGTCACTGTACGCTTACGGAAGCAGCAGAGTCCCCAGATATCATGTCTGATAAAAAAACCTCGAGACAATATCAGTCACTATCAAGAGTGAGCTACAGTACGATACACCTTGTTGGACACGATTGACACGTCGTGTCTTGCGTGTAAGTCGTGTCTTGCTACGCCCGTAGCCTCCTAGTTCTGAGTTTTGCTGCTCTCATTGCTCCGGCCCAGAAGACGACCACAGATCGTGATATCACCTGATCCGACGTACGTGGCTTGAAAGAGACTTCTTGCCTTCCCAATCACGACCCACGCCAGGGGAACACAGACAGGCTTAGACATAACGCGCAACTTCAGCTGTGGAAGCCGTTGCCCTTTTGTACTCGTGCGAAAGTAACTGTCGATCCCGCATGCATCTATCGTCCGATATTGGCTGCTGAGGAACCCTTACAAAAGCCGTAGGTAGAGCAGACTAGCTCCTTCTAACGGCCTCATTGAAGCTTTCTTTTCTGTGTCGACAGCCGCGGGATCTCTCCCCCGATCATCGATGCATGGCGTGTGGGGAAGGGAAAGGCGTACGAACAAAGGGGGGAGGGGCTTCGACCCAATGGCAAGAGCTTGGCACAACGCCACAGTGTGTGTGGAGGACATATTCATCGTTCTGTAAGAAAAGGTCATAATTCATGTGGACGAGGGAATTTTCCTTTAGCGTCAGGTGGTATCGGTGGCGCTGAAAGGCCACGAATGACTGCGTGTAATTCTTCAGAGGTCGTACCGTATATTTTAACTTGAATGTGTGACATTGGCTATTACCCGAAGGTCTGAGCCCATATTCCTCTGGAGTCCTGGCGGACTTGCCCGTTCCGCTCCGCTGGTGGAAGGCTCTGGGGTGGGGAGAAACCGATGGACTTCGTTCGAGATAGGTAATATGCCAGCAGCCTACGAGGTGTATGTAGACATACCCACAGAAGCCTACCTCGAGTGCTACGTCCATATGGTAATGGCGTACTGGAGGTAAGGTTAACCATGGCTGGTGACTGGAAAGCTGGTCGACGTGCAAAATCGTCACGCTCATACGTTCATTACGTACATACTTGTGTCTGCTTCATGTTGACTGCCGATTAAGGTCCACTCTTTTATCGTTCCTCACTCGTGCGATCCATTGTCGCCAAACGACTTGAGGACACTTTGAGTAGCACAGTGGCCCATGAAAACGCTGTGGCGACGAGCAAGGAGCCGATATGTACTCGGGTGTGGCGGCAACCGCACGTCGCCAAGTCGTACATCCAGTTTCGTTCCCGTTTCCGTTGCCTCCCTCTCCCCAACTCTAATGACAAGGTGGGCTGGTCATCGTCCAGTCTCCGACTCTTGATCTGGCCACATGTTGCACACTGAAGTCAGGATGTGAGAAAGGGTATAATTCATGACAGGGAACTGGGAGAGGTAACAAGAAGTAAAGCAGCGTGAGGATGCCACAATGCGAGTGACATGGTGCAAATACGGCACAGCTGGGCCATACATATACGAGCGGTCGTGGAGAAAGACGAGATTCATTTTGCTTTTGGCTGGATAGGCCAGTCAGGCCTGGTGTCGGAGTGAGAGTTGTGTGACAACTGGCATCTATCCAGTTTCTGCTTGCGCCCTTCTCATGGATACCAAGAATGTGACCGTAGTCCTCTATAGATGAACTATCCCGGGGTATAGTTCACCTGCTAAGTCAGTAATTCTGTCGAGTTTGCCAGGACAGCCAGCGGCCAATTGTTGCCCCCGAGCTTTGCGGGGAGCCTTGGCCAGAAAGGTGGAAGTAAAGTCGAGAAATATGCTTTTCAATTTGCGAAGGGACGTTTCCCGTCACTACCTAGGTAGTCATACTCGGTGGAGAGGGCCCCTTCGAAGAAGGCAAAAAGGTATACGAGAACATTCCGACAGAGACAAGGCTTTCAGCTAGGTAGTCACTGGTGGAAGATTGTGTGTCCATTGCATGCTCATCAAGGAATTCTGTAGAATCTGTACCATTTGTGAGGTGTTCGACACCCCCTTCTTTCCATTGTTGAGGGCCTCGTTAGGTAGCTATTTCCCTCTCGTACAGCACGTGAACAAACGGTACATATTTGTAGTTGTGTCACACGCCAATTCTGGCTTAGTGAGCGGACTGACCGAGCGTTGTGCTCCTGCAGGACTGCCTCGATGTGATCCGAACGAAACTCCACGGCAAAATGAGCCCATGAGAATAGTCCTGGAGGTGCACGAGAGTATCCGCTGAGTCCTGAGGCCTGAGGCCTGAGGCCTGAGTCCGGACATACCTGTTCCTACGGAGTATTCGTCGACTCTCGCTGTCCTTGATGTGGTCCAGAGCTTGTCGTTCTGGAGCGGTTACTGTACAAGTCCTGCTGCGGATCTGGACGGCCGATGCAACAAGCAACCTTTGTGAGCACCAAGACCAAGACAATGAATGATTGGAAATTAACGTTGCTTTAAACGCTCGCGATGCATGATTGGCAGGGCGCCTTGAAGACTCTCCGTTCGCCAGCGCCGAACGCCTCAGGTCCCCTCCCGACCCGACCCGATGCCCGGTACCCGAGCGACTAGGAGATGAGACATGGAGAAGTGAGACAGTACGTTGAGGTTATCGTGCAGCTTCGTGCAGGTCGCAGAACGACTTGCGGTGAGGCGCATAGGTGAGAGAGCACTACAAACGACTGTGTATTTGGTGGAAAAACGCCGCCAATTTTGAGTTGTCTCTTTGAGTCTTCCAGCAAGTTGGTGTGGAGAGGGGATTCGGGGGCAAAAAGAACGGGGGAAATCACACATGGTGAACATGAAGCGAAAGTGTGAACACTTGAAAGTTGAAAGCCATCAGCCGCAGTTTCTGTTAACATGTGAGAATCATAGGTGAAGAAGTTGATTAAGGGGCAAAACTATAGGAACTAGAACTGGAGGAATCCGGGATACACATAGGTGACCGGATGGCTGAGGATCACGTGATACACGTGATACAGCCACTCCATAGATGACAGGTTCTAACAGTTTCTGCCGTAAAAGGCCTGTCTATAACTATGGCGGCAAAAGAAAGAAAAAGAATGACACCTGAGGGATTCGAACCCTCGCCTATTACTAGACCGCGAGGAGGAAGATGTACCAAGGAGCGCATCTCAGCCTGAACACGGCGCCTTAGACCACTCGGCCAAAGTGCCTCAACTCATTGATTGACTGATGTACGTGACCATCTTAATTCTTCTTAATAAAGAAGTCCAGTCTTCGACGCGTTTTGTCTTCATTGCCACCACGCGGAAACCCTGTCCGGCACGAAAGCGTGAAAGCAGCACAAGTTGAATTCTGAACCTCCTCGTCGATGGTCCGCAAAAAACTGCTTCACCCTTTCTCCCGCGACGCGGTCGCAGGTAGGGAATATTACCCTCTTGCTCAAACATGCGTGGAAGCCGTGAGCTTCCAGACACATATGGATGACTAGAGACTTGCCGCCCATCACCAAACATCTGATGAATGGATGACCTTTCATCAGGAGCCTTCAGGGCGATGGTACCAGCTGTCGTCATAACGTGAGCCAAACTCTCTGAGTTATCTCCAGTCGCGCCGTGGTAATAATCGGGCAGAAGCACAATACTTAGTTGATGCGTTCGCTTGCGGTGAACTACCTCATGGCTATGGGAGTCTTTGCTTCTTTTAGAAACCATTTCGTTCAATTATCTTAATTATTCAATGAGGCGTCGTATTCTGAGGGTTACATACGTTTGCTGACTGCTGTATAGTGTCGGAGAAGTCCCTTTGTCGCTCAGCTCGAGAATCTACCCATGTCTGATTCGTTCCGTTGTAGATGCTCCTCCCATTTGCGCAAGAAAGAGGTTTAGAAAGGGCCACACAGCATGATGGTGGCTCACCATGACCAACCTGTCTGCTCTGTCTGGCCTTGATATTTGTTCGTGGATCTTCCAATGCCTTCTTTAGGCTGGCCAGCGCGAATACACCATTCACAAGAATGATGATGATGGTGCACGTTGGCTCAGCCTAATCGTGATCGGTCGATCGGAGCTCGCGACATTAGTGCGTGCGACGCACATATGCTTGATTTTTCACGTTTGTTAAAAGGGTGCTTCAGTCGATATAGGAAGTAGCTTCAATCACAGTACAAAAGAGGTGTTCAGCCCGAGGCGCTGGAGTAATAGTTACGTACGTCGCTGACCCAAAGTGGGAAAGAACGATGCATTTACTGACACAAGTGACAGTATGTACACTGTAGCTGCCGCTGCTTACTACAACTGCCCTTCACTCAAGACGACAATGTCAGCGGCACCCTGCTCCACTTTGTCCCCGCAAGTATCCCACTGCGCCTCCGCCAAGGCCCAAGATGAAGCTGCAACTTCGACGTTGGCGCCGCTCACGACAACGATCACTACCTAGCTTCGACAACGCCGATACTTAAACGACCCATGCTTTTGAGACGACTTCATTCGTGACGCGCTGACCATTTGACGTCCGTATCTTCCGACTTTGATCGTCACGTCACTCGCGGGCCAGCATGCGCACATCATGCCCACGCTCTCTGAGCCCCGCCGACCTCGTCTGCTTCCTCAGAACCGTAAGCTTCGCCATCTAAAGGGGCTCTCTCTGCGGAATCTATCCTTCGCGCCCCGCGGCCTCGGCAATGCGCACACATCAGATGACGCCGCTATCAGCAAGAGCTCCAACAAGCTCGGCAACCTCGACGAAACAGGTTCGCCGCGGCTTCGCGCCTCGCGGTCCTCGGAGAGCCTGCGCCTGGACAGCCTCCGCGCTGACAAGAGAAGGCCGAGAGCTCAGCCCCGACGAAGCAGCTTGAGCGTGGCCCATGCGAATCCCGTAACACGGCAGAAAGATCTAGAATCTCTCGTCGACAGCTCTGTGGGCGATGTCTTTTTCTCGCTGCATATGGCAGACTGCAACGAGCCCATCTACATCAGCGAAGTTCGCAACCGATCCGCAGTGCGTAATTACTACCCTGTCCCTGCAGCGGCTTTTTTTTCTCCTCGGTGCCAATCGAAACACTAATTTAGATCTACAGAACTTTGATTTTCAGTTCTTCCATCTCTCATCTCGGGAAACCTGCATTTCAAGAGCATGCATTCTCACCATTCGCGTCTGGTGTAAACGCCCCCAGCGAGCATCGTGGACCTTCCTGCTGGAAGAAATTATCGACCTACGACGACTCAACTTCATTGGCACGCTGACTGATCGCCGTTTTCCGCCCAATGCTCTTGTTTTCCACCTGCAAGATGGCTTGTACTCCATGGACTTCCCCATAAGGACTGCCGACCCGAAGCCAGCGCCTCTGGTCGCCACCTCTTCGTACACTGCCCTCATGAAGCTTGCCAACCTCGAGAGCTCTGTTCAAGACGCCATGGAGACGCAGCGCAAAACAATGCAGCAGATCAATGAGATGCTTGACGAGTCACCGGCCGATCCGAATCCTGCTGCCAACGAAGCGACTGCCTCGGCAGCGAAATATGTCTCGATACAGCGCCGGGCGAACATGGCAGCGGAGACAAAGCGCCATGACCTGCGGAAATCTCTCCGAAGTAGATGTGAGGCCATCGCTCAGGGTAGACGGGTTCAGGCTCTAGCAGAGGCGGACATCCAAAACAACAGCGAGAAGCTAGCTGCGTCTGTCGAGCTGGTGCAGCAAACGGAGCAGCAAATTCACGGCCAGAGACGGCGCATCTGCTCCGAGCTATGTGATATGTTTCCCATTACGCCCATCCCCAACGCACCGCCACTATCCTTTCAAATATGCGGCTTACCTCTGCCGAACTCTGTTTACGATGCCGCCACTGCCAAAGTGATTGGCGAAGATGTCCTCTCGGGGGCCCTAGGCCTCGTTGCATTGCTCACCCGCCACCTGTCATTCTATCTCTCCTCGTTTCTTCCGTATCCCTTGTCCGTCTATGGCTCCCGGTCCTACGCTCGTGACGACATATCCCACATCCCAGACACCCAGCCCCAGCGGCAGCCTCAGCGGCAGCCTCAGCGGCAGCGGCAACGGCAGCATCGTGAATTTCCCCTCTACCTACCGCGTGGTGGCTCGTCCATTGGCCAATGGCGCTTCGAATACGGCTGGTTCCTCCTCAACAAGAATATCGAAGCTCTCTGCGCATCCGAGGGCCTCAAGGTCGTCGATATTCGCCACTCCCTCCCGAATCTAAAGTACCTCTTGTATGTGTGCAGCGCCGGTACAGACGAGATGCCCGAGCGCAAAAAGGGCGGCGTACGGGGCCTGTGGGACGGAAGAAAACTTAATGGTCACACACGAGGGACCTGGAGCGGGACTACTGGCGCCGTGCCTGCTTTGCCCTTGGCCTTGAATGCCGATGGCGAGAGCGGCAGCAGCAGTGGCAGTATCGCAGGGAGTCGACAGGGCAGTGTGGACAGCGAGATGATGAATCGGCATGGGGATGCGTTGAGGAGTGCCATGCTGAAGATGGATGACGAATGGGTCAAAGACAGCGGTATCGGTCTGCCATTTGGGGAGGAAGGCGGCTTTACGTTGAGAACCAAGGGTTTAAGGGAGAGTATTGCGCAGTGAGGGAGTCGCCTGTGTGGAGGATTGAAAAGTCAGCCATTCAAGAGACTCACGTTTGTTGTCCAACATGTCTATGAGCACGCTCCATGAGGCCTTCGTTCGGGGTGTTTCTTTCTATGTTTCTCGAAATCATCAGGCCTGAGTCAGCCCCGGCTATGAATGAAGCCCTTGCAGGTACCTTCGCGTGATGTGACATCTACCAAGGATTCCTTCAACAGTGTCCGTACAGTGTGTCCAGAAAAAAAAAAACGGAAAACCCCATGTCCACGCACCACCCATCATTTTTGAGAAGTAATGGCAATACCAGACCACAACCGCTTAAAGCAATTCAAAGCTACATTCAACGTCCCGCACGAGGAGTCGCGTCTGCTTGGCCTTCTCAGCAGGTAATTCAGCCGCACAGAGCACAGATTGCAACTGGCGAGAACTTCCTCGAGCCTTGTGTGTATACAGGGACAAAAGGGGGTTCGCTCGAAAAGATCGAGGCATCACACCTTGTGGGCGAGCGCGTCCTCGCAGTTGTGATATCAACAACGCCTAAAGAGCTAACCGCGAAAAAGACGTTGGCCAGACGCATATCCTCGAGTACATCTCACGGGGAACATATGCCAAGGCACCATAAGTGTGTGCGTACATAGATGGCCATTACGCGACATGATATGATAACTTAGGCTCTTTGCAAATCGCAACGTTCCGTCATCAAAACAGAGGCGCTTCCACACGATATGTAAGAGGTAATTGGCACAGCGCTCGCCCTGGGCCCAAAATTTCAGACGTTCTTTCCACATATGGATCATCGTAATGTTTCTACAAACAGCTCAATGACCCGGCCGACCGCCGCCCAAGTAGTCCGGCGCATGTCACTGCATGGCTATGAACTCCTCCAACCCCTTTCCCTAGCTGCAAAAGTCTATAGGCACGACCTGGACATCAGGATCATTGGGCCCGGGACACCGTTCGCGAACCACAGACCATGCGAGACAGCTGCTTGAGCTTGGTGACCCGATTTGATCGACGAAGACCATACACTGGCCCTGTATGGTAACAAGTACTTTAAAATTATCCGGTATAGGTGACTGAGTTCCTTTTTTGTCACTGCTCATTTGGTGTGTTTTTTTTTTATATTGCCCAGCGTTAGCATATGGTATGTACGGAGTAGGCATATTTAGTATGTATGGTGACGCCGTTGGGCAAAGGGGGGCACGCTTCCGTATTCAACGAGAGGCAATCATTTCGCCAAGCTTTTCATGACCAAGCCATAGAGATTTGACAGCCGTGTACTCCGTAGAAATGGCTCCGCTTCGCTTCGCCAAAATTACGTTCACTCTTTCGTGAACAATTGAGGTACCTATGAGGAGGTACCTAATGCAGAAGCTCGATCCGCTTTCGGGCAAGTTTTGCGGGGCCCCACCCCGTCCTCACCGCCCAAAAGTCTTGAGAATTCTGCCCATCTCCCAACCTTCCCAGCCAACCTTCCTGGTCACAAGTTCACAACCCGTCTTGTCCATCCTACATATGTCATTCGCGCTCGCCTAACACCGTTTCCGTAACATCCGCCACCAAATCAAAAAGCACAATGTCATCCATGCGAAATGCCGTCGCCCGGCGGCCGCATCGTGAGCGTGCCCAGCCGCTCGAGCGACGTCGCCTCGGCCTACTTGAGAAACACAAGGTAAACACCAACAACCAGTCGTACACTTGCTGCTCTGTCAAGAACCCCCTCCGTCTTGAAACTGACATACCACGCAGGACTACACCCTCCGAGCCAAGGACTTTGGCAAGAAAAAAACACAGCTAAAGTCGCTGCGACAAAAAGCCGCGGATCGCAACGAAGATGAATTCTACTTCGGCATGATGTCCCGCAAGGGCCCCGGGTCGCGGATTCAGAACGGAAAACGATGGGACGGTACCGTGGAGGGCGATCGCGGCAACAAGGCCCTCTCAGTGGAGACCGTACGTCTGCTAAAAACGCAGGACATTGGGTACATCCGCACGATGCGGCAAGTCCTCGTCAAGGAAATCGCCCGCCTGGAACAACAAGTGGTCCTGACCCGGGGGCTCGACCGTCTCGACGACGATGATGACGATGTAGACGGGGCTGACGATGAGGATAACGATCTTTCCGATGATGATATGCCTCTGCCGTCGAGACCGAAAGCCGCAAGGAAGATTGTGTTTCTGGATGACGAGGAAGAGCATCAAGGCACCATGCTTGAGAGATTGGAGGCAGAGCAAGAAGATCATGAAGAGGAGGAGAATCACGCACCGGGTGGAGACAAGGACCAGGAAGAGGATGACGAGGAGTTCGAACGAGCGAAGAACCTGCGCCGGCTCAAGCGGCAGCTGGCTAACGCCAAGATGAAGGTCCAGGCTTTCAATGACGCTGAGGCTGCGCTGGACGTCCAGCGCGCAAAGATGGCCAAGACGGCTACGTCGGGGGGGCAGTCCAGGAGGGGAAAGAAGCTTTTTGTGCGGGCGAGGAAGCGTTAGATGTTGCCATGGACGAATTTAGTTTGCCTTTTTTTTGCTTTTTATCCCTTCTTTCCGGCATTTGCAGTGGCGTTTGGGAGATATCGAGATTTGACAGGAGAGCCGTATCAATACACACACAGGCTTCACTACATCATTTCATCTCATCTCACCGTGGGTTCCTTTGACACCGTTGGCATGAAAATTGCAGGTTTGTCGAGTACATTGTGAGTTTGTCTCTATGCATGACATGAGGTGAGCCTCCATGGACTGATTCTATAAATCAACCTAAAGTTACTTCATGCGCGGCTCGCTCATCACGACAACCCTATGCTGGGTAAGCAGATATGTACCAGTACCTCTCTCTATCTTCCTTATCTTCGTTTCTCTCCTTCGGTACATGGTCTGAGGCTGAGGGACTTTGCATCTCGATTTCCATTACGCTTCAATTTTCAGTATTGTGTGTGTCTAGTTTTTTCTCTCGAAACCTGTTCTCCTTCAATACTTCGGCCCCACGCATCTATGCAACCCCTTCATCACCCCGCCCAGACATCTCAAAAGCATCCTCAGCGTCCACAACACCAGCCCAAACACCCCCTTCGTCAGCTTCACCACCACGCGGCCCAGAAACGGCAGCCTATCTTCCCCCTCCCGACCCGCATCCTCACATCCCCGCTCGCCGAGACCTTCATTCTGGCTCATGATATCGACTTTAAACCCCTCCACCTTGTATTTTCTCCTCCGTCTCTTCTCCTCCTTGCTACTATTCGCGCCTCCGGCACCATCATCATCGTCCCGCCGTCCACGCAGCTTACTCCATCTAGCCGACCACGATGATAACGACAACGACCTCCGAGACCTTCCCCCCAGAACAAACGGTGGCGGCGGTGGCGGCGGCGCAAACGTCCCCAGCGGGACAGCCGAATTCGTATCCTCACTTGCCGCGATGAGAAGAAGCGCCGTAACGACCACGTCAAGGATGTAGCAGGAATCGACCTGGGATGCCACGCCTGTATCTACCTCGAGCCAGCCTCCCCCGGTGCCGTCCCTGGTCAACTTGGCGATGTGTTTAGGGGATTCGTCATGCTCGAGCGTGTACTCGACGCGCGAGTAGGCAGGGTTGCGTTCCGCAGTGATGCAAAAGGGCTTGGCGAGCGCGTTGAGTACAAGATAGTGTGTTGCGGTGTCCTCGTCCCATACGAGACGTGCGCACTCATTTTCGGCAGCCGCTACGGAGGCGGGGTCGTTTGCCCTCTCTGCGGCCATTTTCGTGGCTGCTGTGGGCATGAGGAGGGCCACGAGCCCGTCATTTGGGTCTCGTTGTCGGGATTGCTCTTCCAGAGTCGTCGTGAGGGCCTCGTGCCAGTGCTTGGTGTCAGAGGCGCGGCTACCGGTACAGGGGCTGCTGCTGCTGCTACTCCCTGCGCCCCTCCTCTGATGGCTCAGCGTAGGGCCGTCAGGGCTCGATGGCGGCAGATCTGGCTTCGGGGGCTTGTAGGGCTTGGCCGGGTCGTGTCTTGTGAGCTTCACGTAGGCGGACGCTGATGTGGGATCGAGTCGGAGGTTCCAAAAAGGTTGTGCCGTGGATGACGAGAGAATGTAGACGGGTGCGTCGGTCTGCCGGGCGAGTTTCAGGCAAAATACACGGCCTTCGGATGCAGATGCCTTCCATCCGCTGGCCACTTTCCAGAGGCTTTTCAGGTCCGCCGTGCTGCACGGTGTGGGAATCACGGGTGATGGCTGCGTCTGGATTTTGGGCGGCCACCGGCCTCGGGCAGCGCGACGTGGAGGACTCGTAGGCAGGCTTGAACTGCAGCCGCTTGATTCCCTTGAAGATGTTCCGTTCCTTGAAGAGGGAGACTCTGGCTCCTCGTAGACGGACTGCCGGCTGATGACGGCACGGGGAAGCTGCGCCGGGCAAATCTGTGTAGGCGCGTAGCGCTGCTGGCTGAGCGGCAGGCTGGGATCGTACGTCGGGAATATAGATTGTAAAGCCCCGGAGCCTGAGCCTGAGCCTGAGCCTGAGCCGGAGCCGGAGCCGGAGCCGGCTGCCGGCGCACCGGTATCCTGGTCAAGAGCGGGTTTCGCAATGGAACTCCTCGATCCTCCGCTGTTTCTCAGTGTCGTGGAGGTCTCCGAAGAGGCCTTGCTGGTATGCAGCTCAGCTGTTTGGGCCCAAGCGTGATGACTCGGTCGGTCGGTGAGCGTGGTGGCCGCCTCTGGCAATTCGACCTGTGACATGCTATGCTCTTGCGATTCTGCCCGGCGATGCGCTTTTGATGGAGGCTGTTGCTCGGGTATGCTGCCATTTCGTGCCATCGACGGGCCGGAGTGGAATTTTGCGAATAACGAGGAGCCGCTCCGCCGATAAGTCTGCGACCAAGGCATGTCTCGACTTGCCTTGTGTAAATATATATATATATATATTTAGGTAAGAACGGAATAAGATAAAGTGAAGAGAACAGAAAAGATGGGAAGAACAATATGTCAGAAAAAGAAAACGAATCAAAGCAAAAAATGCAACCAGGCGATGTCACGCCCTTGACGTGTTGTACCCTGCTGCTTTCGTCCCTGCAGTCGTAAGCGTAGCATCCAACAACCACTATCGCAAGTATTCAAGACGAAACATATCGCCACAGGAAAATAGGCAACGAAAGCAATCCCGGCGAGTAGACATGGCGATATACACGCATATAAGCCAGCACAGCAACTCCCTAGGCCAAACGAGTTCATTTCGTCTCCTTCATGCAAAATACCGAACCATAGTCAAGCCATGATAACTAAAGTCGAAAAAAAGTCCCGCAAAGACTACCTTTCGCAGGAGCTTTCCCAGCCAGTAAGCACGTCAACCCCATGCGCCGCGCGCACCGGAAAATTAAGCGCTCTCGCATCGGCAGGGAAAAAGGGGGCCAAAAAGGGGATGGTGAGTTAGGTATGTATAGGCAAGGAGATGCTGATGGACGGCGACAACGGCGACAAGGCCCGTGATGCAGATTCGGGTGCGTGGAAGAGACTAAAATTAGACATATCGGACAGATGCAGGGGCGGGGCCGCATCGGGCAAAAGAGCGGGGCGTACGCGCGTGTTGCTGCGGGTAAGCGCCGAGCGGGTGGAGAGGGGAAAGTGCAGGGGTCATGCTCGGCGCGTGTGGCGCAGTAAGGGGTACATGTACATAGGTACTCCGAAGAGTCTCCGAGTACATACATAGATCTCCGGCGGAATGCGACACGGCGAGCCCGGGCCGCGAGCAACCGAAACAAGATGTGTCGCTTGCTTGGATGTAGACTATTTGCGAGGCGAGTTTACCTGGCTGGCATCCTTTGTGTGCGATGAAATGGTTCATGCACTTGCTTCCCGGTCACAAGCGCAAGAATCGAATCATGTTGTCGGCCGATCACCAGTCATTGGTCACCACCAGTTGGTCAACCGGTTGGTTACCAGTCGGCGGCCAGTTTACAACCGATCGCTAACCGCGTCTGTCTCTTCACACCATTGGATACCTCTACTCATGATATAAAACATGCCAATTAGATAACAGAATTTCATACAAGCCTCATACAGTGTTTCAAAAGGGGAAGAGACAACACGCTACCCGTGCTTGACGTGGAAGAGCCCCGGACAAGATAAAGTAAAGCAAGAGAGAAAAGGAAGAAAACGCCAAAGTCACATGCAGCTACGGTCAACCCTCCATTGTCTATACGGGTTTGCCCGAAGCCCTCACCCCTTCCCCATCTGCTATCCCAATTCCCGATCCTTATCTCATCACCATCTCATCATCGTATCCCACGCATATTCCAGAGCACAGCTCGTCTCCCAAGCCTCCCATCACCTAGACTTCCGGCCCACGCCGTCTATCCTTCGCCGGCATACCACCCACCCTCTCCGGTTGCTTCAGCTTCTCCATCTCCCGCTTCCTCCACGAGCGCTCCTCCTCCGGCAGACCCCACCACTCCCGAAGAAACTCCTCCTGCGCAACCGCCATCTTGGCCTTGCGCTCGCGCTCCTGATGTCGCTTCATGCGCGAGGCAAACCACTCCTCTCGCGCGGCATCGTTTTCCTCGACTGTGGCGTGCAACTTCATGCAGTTGTTCATGATGCGGTGTTGGTCGCGGCAAGCGAACGAGACGGTGAAGGTGCGGCCGAAGGCACATTCGGCAAAGGCTGGGGTAGCACAAAGACAATGTTAGCTTCCTAGTCAAGATTATATTGTGAACCGAGTGGCACTGTTCGTGGGTAGAAAGGCCGCCTTCTGTATGTATGTATGTATGTATGCTTGCTTGCCTTTAATTTCCTTGGTGCATTGCTTGCGCACGCGGGCGCGGTATATCTCTCGCACTTGTGCCTCCTGGGATGCCGAAAGCGGTAAGGGATTCCGTGATGGGACGCCGAGGCGCTGTTGAGGGACTTCGGGTTTGTCGTCAGCCATGCTGGCCTCGTTAGGTGTCTTTTCGAACTGGCTGTTGTGTTCTTTGGTTACAGGGGTCGCCGATGTAGCCGGAGAGGCGTAAGTACCTCTTCAAGAGATAGATCCGTGCACTTTCCGCGCTCGAATCGGACTCTTCGTCGTCTGGTGTCCAGGTTGCTGACGTCGGGTAATCGAAAGGAGGGTGCGGTGATGCGCCGAGGTGCTGTCGCCTTGAAATCCTGCATTTTCCGTCAGTGCATCATCAGGCGGATGCAATGCGGAATCCGTTGTTGTGGCGTGGCGGCAGAAATATAAAGACCGCCTGCTGGTTAGGGTGTATCAGCCACAGCCACCGTGGCGTGAAGTTCCAAACTTCCTGGCGGCCCATAAGCTACAACTATCTATTGTACAACGCACAAACACAAAGCTACCATCATCATTATCGGCAACCGGCCGATCGAGGTCAAGAGCCAAGCATCTCCGCCAACTTCAGAGCCTGTCACATCTCTTTCTCATCTGCCGCATCGCTCCTCGTTTCGATTACCGTCACCGGACCCCTTACTTACTTAACCCCCGCTGGTCCGGTTTGCCTCGATGCAAACCCCTCTGTCGAGCCTCAAACGTGTCTAATCGCGATACGAAAATACGAGTGGTAGCGCCATGGCGGACACAAAGCAAGGGTTTGCGGCACCAGCCGTCCATGAGAACCCCTGTGAAGGCGAATCTGAACTGCCTGAATCAGCTGAATGCCCACGCGACCGACTATCTGGCCTAATGCCCTCTCTACGGCCCCGGGAATGCTGGTGGGAGCTCTTCCTTGGCGAAAGCGACGGGTGCATGACGGCGCATAAATTGGCGATACTTTTGCGAGGGCGTTGTCAGTCACTTTCTCCCGACAATATGTTGGCCTGGAGGTTCATCATACTGGACGACACAGGACCTGGGCCCATTTATGTGAGCTCACCCTTTTTTAAGGCGCTGACACCCAGGCACATACACATTTCGGTCGCGTTCAATAAGCTGGCGAAAGCTCTGAAGGCTGGCACCCTGAGAAAAGAGTACCCTGTGGAACTCAGTTAGGTGTTTGTGTTGGGGGCCAAGTCTATAAGGGGCATTTTCCTCGCGAATCTGAAGGAACGTAGCAGCGAAAAGCGGCAATTCTTTCAGGGATGGACTTTTCGGCGGGATGGGTCGGTCATGCGCAGCGATATGTGCTGTACAGTGCTTCCTCATATTCGTGCCTCTGAATGAACACATACCTACTGGAGATGGCGACGACACTGCCGCAGCTGGACCTACCAGATACCCGGGCCACGAACCTTTCGCATCATCACACATTCGACAACAGCGGCCATACACAAAGTCACACCCAATCTTATAAGTTAGGTTTCCATTCAAGTCGAAGGGCGATTATAACCAAAACTATGACACTTGGCCATAGATCCATCGATTTCTGCTTCATCGGACGCCTCAATGGGGCTCTAGGCAGGCGACGTGTGGAATGCCGTGAGAGAATGCTGGATAGACACCTATCTCGTCCCGCCAGAGTGGATTGTGTCTGACGCCGGAAAGAACTTTGCTTCAGCTAAGTTTTGACACTCTGTCCGGCTCATGTCAATGAATATCGAAGAGGTCCCTGTCGGAGCTCACCGGAGCATCGGGAGGGTCGAGAGGTATCACGGTCCACTCCGACGAGCCGAGATAAGTGTCTATCCAGCATTCTCTCAAGGCAATCCATACATCGCGACTCGCCTGCCTGAAACCCTTTGAGGCGTTCAATAGAGCATAAATCAATGTCCTACTTGCTAGGAACGTTTTTTGCTTGATACAATATGACTCCGTCATTCACAAAGAGCTATAATTCTATTGGGTCTCACATATGCTGAGGGTATAAGGTATCTCAATAAATAAATCTACTTGAAACTACATACGCTATGGCACATGAGCTCTCCAAACCAACGCATCTTATAGGTTCTTCAATACAAAATGTACTGGCTGGTACTGTGCAACAACAACAACAACAACAACAACAACAACTAGGCCCCTCTCCACATCATTAACGCCTCACAACACACGATCTACCCTTTCACCAACTCCTCACTTGAAACAATAATTCCTGCTCTCCTAGCCCCGTAGCAGATTACAGCTGGTGCGAAGTGCTGCCAAGCTCCTGCCCATGATAGTCCTGGGTGTGAGGCGAGGGACCTGTGGGAGGAGGACTCGGGGAGTGCTGGTGCGGGTGCGATGGAGATGTTCCCGACGGCTCGCTGCCCTGGACGACGTGATGTTGGACGCTGGACTCTGGATGGACTTGGCGGGGAGGTTGTTCATGATACGCTTGATGGTCCTGGGGCGGTTGAGAGCCTTGGGGGAGAGGGGAATTCTGAGGAGGCGGCTGCTGGCTCGGTAGGGTCGATTGGTAGTTATCGGTCTGTGGTTGGGCAGACTGGTGCTGCTGGTGCTGGTTCGACTGGTTTGGGACGGGCTTATGTTGGATCGGCTGCTGATGTTGAACCGGTTGGTGGTGCTGAATCGGCTGGTGTTGACTCGGCTGCTGGTACTGCGCCTGCTGCTGCTGTTGCTCCTGTTGCTTTTGCTGTTGCTGCTGCATCACCATAGGAGCAGGCTGTTCCGTCTTAGGCTCCATCGGATACGTCGACCCGTGGCCTCCAGACGAGGCAGACGCACTCCCCATAGGAAAGCGGCCCTCCTTGCGCCCGCGCAGGAACATAACAAGGGTGTAGACAAACGTGACGATGAAGAGAAGCCTGAGAAAGTCTGTCAGCTTGCTTCTGTTTTCCTTTCTCCTTCTTTTCAGTAGACAGCAAAAAACAACTCACCATACCAACGCGCCCAGACCAGCGATCGAACTAAACATGTCCTGCCCGCTCTTGAACAAAACAGCCCTCCTCTCAAACGCCCTCTTCCGGAAGCACGTCAAACTACTGAGGTAGCTGCCATAATAGTAGCAGTAGCTCGTGCTCGCCTGCACCTTGAACGAAGCCCGACGAGCGGCCGCCGCAGCAAAAGTAGCCAGCCAGAGAACGACAAGAAAGGACTCGAGAGCGAGCACCGCGACAACGTGGTAGGCTTTATGCCAGGAGGAGATTTTCTCGGTGAGTAGGAAGTAAAGGACGATGATCCAGGTGAGGACAGACTAGACGGGGTAGTATTTTTATATTAGCAAGCTTGCCCCTTTTATCCCGTTTATACACTCCGTATGTGTGTGTATACGCGTGTTACGTGTATGCGTGCGTGCGTGCGTTTCAATCTCCCGTGCAAGCAACACGAACACCCCAAACAAAGATCCAGTCTTGTACCTACAACACCCCTCACTTACCGTCGCGACCGCCAACCCAAACTCATCGAGATATAGGTCCTGCATCAACCGGCCCGCCAGGCCCAAAATGGCCAACGATAGAAGAAGCTGCAGGGCCCGAACGACGGTGACCCAGATGGGGGTGTGAAGCACATGGCTCGACGAGGGACGAGAAGAAGCAGTAATGTCCATGGCGATATGCTCGTGGTCTTTTCTCTGGCGATGGGGGAGGGGTTTTGTTTTCTGAGTGCGCGATGGTATGTACACGGGGTAGGTAAGTAGGTAAGTAGGTAAGTAGGTAAGTAGGTAAGTAGGTAAGTAGGTAAGTAGGTAAGTAGGTAAGTAGGTAAGTAGGTAAGTAGGTAAGTAGGTAGTCTTTTGCCAGCTACATATCACAATCACAGCGCTCTATCCGTAGTAGTAAGTCGATTCTTCGTTTTCAGGTCCGTCGATTTAGACCCCGTCTTGAACTAATACAGAGGATGGAAAGATTTCCCTGAGTGAGGGCCCCTCTTGGCTTTGTATTCGTCGTGTGATTGGTATCTCACCAGTGATAGTGATTTATAGGATCGTTCAGAAAGCGATAATCCAGGCAGAAAAAAAAAATAAACGTCTACTTTCCCTTCCTTCCCTGCCCTCCCTCCCTCCTCCTCCTCCTCCTCCTCCTCCTCCTCCTCCTCCTCCTCCTCCTCCTCCTCCTCCTCCTCCTCCTCCTCCTGCTCCCGTCCTAAAAGCCCGGACCGCGGGCTCCTCGTAAGAACTTATACATTCCCGCGTTGCCACATAAATCTCGGATTCGGTCCTATTCTTTATTTTCGTTCCCCCCTAGTTAACGTTCCGTCCAACGTTCCCCAAGGCTGACTGAAAAAAATTTTAAAAAAAAAAAAAAAAAATAGAAAATTCCTTTCCAGAACGGCTGACCGAGGTGTTCGGTCACACACAGCAGAGACATTAGCGCCACCTTAGCTGTGGCCTCGACTCGAGGCTTCGGTTGGAGTCGCGCACACTAGCGCGGGGATGTTGTGGACTCGTGGAGAAGCTTAATCAAGCAATCCGTATCGGAAATTCTGCCTGGCGAGGGTCTCGCGGGCCGCAAAAGGGGGGGGAAGCGGCGCTTCAGCCGCACGGTGACCGCACGTTAGGCAAATGAGGCTTACTGCTTAGTCTATGCTTGGAATGGGGCGTTTATTCACGCGATGTAGGTACATATGTAGACTACATACTCTGTAGACAGCTCGTAGACAGCTCGTAGACAGCTCGAAGAGTCGGGTGCATTGATTGACCGTTTTCTGACTTCTCGCATGTTTGGATACCCCCGGACATGACGGCCAGGGAGGGGGGGTTCATTGTGTTTTGCGCTGCGGCTCCAGACCAGAACCTTATGTTCACCTGGCCTGCCGCGGGGAAGGAGTCGAAATGTCTCGACATTGAAGGCCCTGATTTTGTAATTTTGTTTGTTTGAGCTCTTGTTGGTGTTTACCATATCTGTCTACCTCGAGGCTCGCAACTCGGCTCAGACAGAGCTTTTCCATGGCTATGGTAGACGATAGAAAGACAATGAATGATTCGGCTGGGGAAGCTCGCAAAGAATGGCCGCGACGGAAACCGGACTGAAACAGTTCTTCCGATACCCTGGCCTCGTCGCTAATCAGCCGCCCGCCCATTCTCCATCGCCACACGGGCTTCACCGCATTGCATCAATCTCACTCACAGACATTGAATTCCCTTCGTCTAGGACCCCTGTGTTGGCTTGGTCCTTTGTCTGGCCTGTCGTGGAACACTCCAGCCAGAGTCTAAACAACTCCCCCTGGGCTCAGCCTCGAGTCTCGACAAGCAACCACCCGACTACTTTTAGTATGTGATGATCCGCTCACCATGTTCTTGGAAGAAAACTCCATCCAGACCTCGAAACAATCCCATCATGCTCCAATCAATGCTTTTTTTTTTTTTTGCCAAATGATGCCTATCCTTCCCAAGCACGCTTCACACAATGCCCCAGCACTCACTCCATGGCCAAGCAGGCCAGGCCAACACAACCCGACAGAAGCCACAAACCTACATCTTCTCGTTTGGCCCCGCAATCAATATCTTAATCACCTCCCCCTCCTTGACCTTCTTAAACGCCTCCTCCGCCTTCTCAAACGGCACCACCGTCGTCACCAGCTTCTTCACATCAACAACCCCACTAGCCACCAGCTCAATCGCCAGCTCATAATCACCAGGCCCGTATCGAAATGACCCCTTGGCAGTAACCTCCTTCAGACACAGTGCCATGATAGGAAACGTAATATCGCTGTTACCCATCCCGCCCTGGACATACGTCCCGCCCATGCGCACCGTGTGTAAGCTCGTCTGAATGGACGGTTCCGCGCCACTCGCATCGATAACAACGTCCGCACCCCGCGGAAGCCCAAGATGCTGCTTGATCGCGCGGGCGTTTTCTTCAGGCGTAATCCTCTGCGAGAGATAGGTGTGCGTCGAGGCAAACTCCCGCGCAAAGTCGAGCTTGGACTGCACGATATCCACGCTGGCGACCTTGGAGGCGCCGTAGGCTCGAGCCACGGCCGCGCAGAGGAGACCAACGGGGCCGGCACCCATGATGACGACGGATTGGCCCGGCTGGACGGATGCCTGCTTGACGATGTGTACGGCCACGGCGAGGGGCTCCATCAGGGCGCCCTGCTGTAGGGAGACTGCGTCGGGGAGCTTGTAGCAAAAGTCGGCAGGGGAGGCCCATAGGCCGGTGAGGGTGCCGTCGTAGGGGGGCGTGGCGGCAAAGA
The DNA here is from genome assembly GCA_018360055.1 of Claviceps monticola. Classification (NCBI taxonomy): domain Eukaryota; kingdom Fungi; phylum Ascomycota; class Sordariomycetes; order Hypocreales; family Clavicipitaceae; genus Claviceps; species Claviceps monticola. The sequence goes on from SRPP01000305.1 coordinate 28,075, forward strand.
TCATCTTGTCGCAGAGGTTGTATTTGCCGGCGCGGCAGTCGGTGCATCGTCGACAGCCGTAGCCGGGCTCAATGGCTACGCGGTCGCCGGGTTTGAGGTGCGTTACCTCGTCGCCAGTTTCGATGACGGTGCCGGCGGATTCGTGGCCCAGGACCATGGGCTCCTTGACGACGAAGTGGCCAATGGCGCCGTGGTGCCAGTAGTGGACGTCGGAGCCGCAGATGCCCGTGTAGTTGACGGCGACGATGACATGGTGCGGTGATGGGAGCGTTGGCTTGGGTCGTTCTTGGTAGGTGACGTCGTATGGCTTGTTGAGGATGAAGGCCAGATTCTGTGCGACGACAAGTCAGTTGAGTGACGTGTCAGGGGGGTTGGGCACGTCTCATGTTTATCTCATGTTTTGCGATATCAAAGTTGAAGTCGGGAATCCGGCACAGTCAGGACTCAGGGGAACCTTACACTCAGCTCATCTCGGGAGGGAATATGCGTTGCCATGTTGAACAAGACGAGGTACGACAGTCAAGTCTGACGGGGTATCAAGGGGACAATCGTCGGAGAGGAACAAAGCAGGAAAGCAGGAATAGAAAAGAGAGACGACACGTCGTGGTGGAACAGCAATGATAAGATGGGTATCAAGTATGTACTCCGTACATATGTGCGTACCCAGATTCTGCCACCAATCTTTCTTTCTCAATCATGTCATTTCCTAGCGACGATTCCATGGTGAAGCGGACAAGCGGATGCCCACTCCGGCGTCCCCACATGTCGTCCGCGAATGGCGCCGCGAGAGGATGCTCTCCCGAGCCGGCCCAATAGGCTTTCACGCTGCGTTCCTGTTCCTGGGGGGGTGCTACCGGTATATGTTGCTGATATGTAGATGATGTACGGAGTACTCTGTATGTATCGGGCAAAAGATGCTTTTACCCGTAGCATCGAACCGAGGCAGTATTTTTGCGCTGGCCTGATGCTGGTTGGCCTGATGCTGGTTCGACAACTCGATGGATTTGTATGTATCGATCCTGGTTCGATGCTGCGCGGGGTCATTGCGGGGATTGTCCATGAACTGACTGATGGCCACCACGTGACGCCAGTTTAATTTAATACATTCCCCGCCGCGACAGGGGCAGCGCGCACAACCTTTTACCATTCTTGCGATTTCCCATTCCTGTACATATTCATATGTATGCCGTTCAGGTACATTGTAGTTACATACCCATGGAGGTACGGAGCATACATTATACATATGTAACACATGGTCTATGTACAGAGTACATATCTCTCAACGAGGTGATGAGATGCCTCCACGTGGAGTTGGCGTTGCTGCACCATGACATCGTACACCGGGAGTCTGCATCGCCAATCTCTACAGCCAAGTTAACACACCACCGTCTGCACCGTGACGTGACATCTTCACCTCGTCTGCGCCACGGACGAACAGCTCTCCTTCTCGCCTTCTCGCCTCACACACGAAACGAAGCTGGACGCCCTCGGATCGCCGGCACGCCTTGTCCAACCAGCAGTCACAGCGCAGCGCTACATCTGCCGAAGCAAGGCTCAATGACGAGAAGCTCGATGAGCGTGCATGAGACATGTGTTGCGATGCTACGTGCCGTACTATCCGGAGCGGCAAGTGGCCAGCGGCCTACCTCGCCCCCCTCGGGTGGAGCAGATGGCTGCGGCTGTGGCTATGGCTGCATTTATGTACTCCCAAGACAGCGTCCCCTGCCCGCCTTTCTAATCTTTCCAGGCAATGCATGATCGCTACCGGTACAGAGTACTCTGTATGTATTTGTTGCTTATTCGTACCACCGCTATGACGATGCACTCACGCCTGGACCTTACGCCGACGACTGCCGTACTCATCCGTCTTAAGCTGCGCCACGACCGGACGTTCCAAGTGGGCTCGGGGACGTTCCGACACGACGACGATGCGTCTCATGTCTCTTGTGTGTGTGTGTGTGTGTGTGTGTTTCGTGTGTGTGTGTGTTTCGTGTGTACGGAGTATCTGATGCGATATGCGATATGTATGTGATGTGTCTTATGGCCGCATATGTGTGTTTTGGGTTGTCAATGTGTCAGTCACAGTTAGTGTGCCATCACGTAGGCGAGGGGGTGCTCCTGGTTGCAATGCAGCCTTGACACCCATTGCATTTGATATGTATTTAAGGAGCTGGCTGGCCTGCCTCGTCCTGCCTCGGTCTGCCTCGTCTTGCCTGCCCATCTTCATTCCCTGAATTATCTCTTCCCCAACTGTGCTGTCGATACTTCATCTTTCTCATCTTATCTCTGCTCCACGCACGGTCTTGCCTTGTTCCACACCACAGACGCAAGCACAAACACAACTACAAAACCTATATTGTATAGCGATATACATACATATATACATACATACACACACATATATATATACACCATGCCTGCCGACATCATGGAAAAGATTAAAAAATCCTTCTCCAGCGACTCCTCCAGGCCCGAACTCCCCCTCGCCTGTCCCTCCTCCTCACGCTCCAACTCCGTCTCCGGCCCCGAAGACATCCGGACCCATCCCCGTTCTCCCATTCGCGGGCCAACCCCCCCAGCAAGGTAAGACAAACAACCATCACCCACCCCTTCACCTTCACCTTCACCTTCACCTTCAACAGCATCAAAGAGCCAGCCATCAAAAGCAGCAAACGCAAAATCACAAAAAAAAAAAAAAAAAAAG
>SRPP01000306.1:0-30510 GCA_018360055.1 Claviceps monticola
ATGTTGCTTGAATTTCATTAATTCATTTACGACCTCGAACCAGCAGGACGGTAGATGAACAGGCGCCGTCGACGTCGGCGTCGACATCGAATGAAGTGGTGGTACTGAGTGCGGCATTTTCGAGTTTTCCATTCGGGGGTGGACTGCTGTTAGGGCTGCAGCAGGTTATACAGCCAAATCATAACAGAAGTGGGCGGACGTGGTCCGTGCACCGTTGCCGAGAAAATTGTGTAAAGGAGAGAGTTGACTTCACAAGTTGTGGGTGATTTATTCGGTTCAGGGTACATATCGTTGACCCATGCGGGGACCCGGCGCTCTGATTGCGTTGCATGAGACACACATCTACGATATGTACATATGACTCATCTGACACGGCATCCGTAGGTACATGATACAGTACATATATGCCATAGGTATGTCCGTCACCGCCGTCGCACGGCATTTGTCCAATACGTTGAAATGAAATCCGATGGTCCCGTGTTGCACGGCGGTGTTTGTGCGCCCAGGAGATAGGTACCTGGCTAATCATAACATCCATGGACCATAGGTACCTAGGTAGATATTTATGGAGCGGGAACTTGGAAGGGCCCAATGGGAGACGCGGATCGAGGCACGACGACTTGCCGGTCACAAGATAACTACACCGGACAATGTTATGCGCGTGGACAGTGGCGGATCCGGCCAATCCGCAGCCAAATGCCCCATTCTTCTCCGCCGGCAGCTGCTGCAGACTTGACTGGCAACTGGCCAGTGGCAGCACTTGGCAGCCGGACGTTGGACGACTGATAGACAGCCTCACCTGTTCTTGTCACCGGTCCTCTGCCTCCTTGACCCTCGTCCATCTTCCGCTCTCATCCATCGAGCCACCACCACGCCGCATTCGTCGTCTCGAGCGCCGAGCTTGCCGACAATTCTCACGGCGCAGAGCACAACCGCCCTCATGTTCTCGTTATAGCAGAGTCAATTATTCGTCCCTCTCGCGCCGCTCTGTGCGAGTCGTGGCACAGCCTCTACTACGCCTCTTTATCGCCTCAACGCTGTATACGGCTCACGCGTCCGACAAGACCTACATACCAATCGTGCGGTCTCGGTGTTGTGCTTTGCTGATGATCTAGCCTGGCTTCTCAATCGATAACTCTACAGAGACCTACAACCGGTACGACTCTTGCTTGGCCTTTTCTCTCCATGTCGCTACTGTGGATTTTAGCGCTAACGCGAAGTGATAACCTCACGAGCAGACTCTGCACGACTCCAGCGTTTCGTAGTTCTTTTCCCTTCTTCTCTCCTTCGGCCGATAGCCATGAATAGTGCTGGCGCATCTCGTGCGACTGCTCCGTTATGCGACGATAAACTCATTACCAGCAGCCACGATAAAATTCAGAACTGTAGCAGCCAAAATGGCCGCGCGAATCACGTTCCAATTTCTTTTGCTGTACGTCCCGATATAAAGTCGACTCCCAGGCCTGAAGGTGCATCCGAGTCCAGAACCATCGCACCACCGACTATTCACTCTCCTTTGACTTGTCCTCAACAGACATGGGAAGGAGTCGGAGCCATCTCACCTCTGCGCATCTCGACCAACATATCTACTCCGATTCCAATATCATCAATATCCCGCGGGCGTGAAGCCCATCCTGCCAACGTAGGCCTATCGCACCCTGGAACACTAAACCACAAACCCTCCTCGGGCAATCTGCTTTCTCTGTCCCGAACACCAAGCTTGAAAGCTGCCTTCGGGAATTCTTCTAGCTCCTTGGGAAACTCCGGTGGCAGCACCTTGCCAAGCCCAGTTATCACTGCCATGGGCGACGTGACTCCCCTGCCTAGTCCACTCCTCTCGAGTGATTCGCCAGGTCCGTGGAAGAAGTTGAACGCGCCTGGCTCCTCTTCACCCCCTCGAATCAGAGGACGAATCCTGAGTAAACGCGGACAGGCCGCAGCCGCTGTTGCAGCGGCGATGAACAGCAACACGACAGCCCAAACAGACAGCCTCGTGGCCAACAACTCTAGCAGGCGTAAGCAATATGGTGGTTTAGATGGCGACAGTAGACCCCCAGCATCTGCGTCATGCCATGATTCATCATCGTCGGCATCCGGTCAGGATTCACGGGATCGGAGTGTCAGTGAATATGTTCCAGATATGACGTCTCACAAGAGGAACGTGGTTGTTTCCGATTCACACGCCAACAACAAGCTTCCCGCAGAAGGCCAGGAATTTCTCATGAGACGAGAGACAAATTTTGCAGAAACAAGAGGCATCACCTCCGCAGTTGCGCAGCCGCCCACACCACCCCCCAGTGAGTCTTCAAAGGATTCGAGCGACGGAGGAAGAATGCCCAAGGATGGCGATGAGTGGTTTGAGGCTCGAGGAAGACACGATCAAAAACGCCGACGCTGGAGGTCGATATGCTTTCTAGGACAAGGTACATTTAGTCGCGTCATGCTAGCAAGCAGCCAGGCCATGCCTGTGGATTCAAGTCTCAGCCACGGTCAGCCGATTGAGCTGACCTCGCCAATTGTGGCGAACGAGAAACATCGCAAGAAGCTCGTTGCTGTCAAGATTTGCGAGCACGGCCCACGGGGTGGTGCAAGTGAAGATCGCATCGAAATGAGTCTCAAGAGAGAATTGGAGATCATGCAAGATATCCACCACCCATCCCTCGTCAATCTTAAAGCCTGGAGCATAGAGCCGACAAGGGCGATCCTTGTCTTGAGTTATTGTCCCGGTGGGGATTTATTTGATATTGCCAGCACTCAGAGAAGTCTGGTTACGCCTGCTCTGTTGCAGAGGATTTTCGCCGAGATCACTGGAGCGGTGAAATATCTGCACGAGAACAACATTGTGCACCGAGATATCAAACTAGAGAGTAGGTTGAGAGATTTTCTACTGCCCGTGTGCTCCCTTGTATAATTTCCCTGGATTCTTTGCGCTGCCATTCCAAAAAAAAAAAAGAACTCGGGCTGAACGCGTTGCCACTTCTAGATGTCTTGGTCAATTTGACGCCGCTGGAGCTCGCGGATGCGTCTGTCGACTGGACAAAGTTTCCCACCTCTGTCATCACACTTGCCGACTTGGGGCTGTCTCGGCGCATCACCGATGACGAGAAGCTAGAGACGCGCTGTGGATCGGATGACTATGCTGCGCCAGAGGTCATCATGGGCCAGCCGTACGATGGCCGAGCAACAGACGCCTGGTCTCTGGGCGTGCTTCTCTACGCCCTATTGGAATCGCGGCTACCGTTTGACCCCCATCCCGGAATGAGCGATGCGCACCGCATGCGCAGCCGGACCAGTCACCGGATTGCTAGGGTTGAGTGGCGCTGGGTCGAATTCGCGGGTGAGGATGGCGGCCATGAAGCGAGCGAGGCCAAGTTTTCCGAACAGGGACTCCTTGGGGCCATGGAAATCACCGAAGGCCTTCTCAAACGCGCCCGGAGTCGCTGGACGATTGACAAAGTAGCCAGCCAGCCTTGGGTGCGCGATGCGATTCAAGTCGAAGGCGGGATTCGATTTCGGGACGAAGACGAGGGACAAGAGATCTGACAAGAACTTGTCCAATATCCTTCTTTCTATTCTCCTTCTCCGTTTGTGCTTTTAAAGACCTAACACAACCCTCGGTCAACTTTGGATTGTTGTACTGGTGTTACCAATGTGGGTGAATGTTTGAGCCTCTCCATGGCACGCAAGTGTGCCGAGACCCTACCCACCCACCACGTTGTGCTGTTTTTATCTCTTTTCTTTCTTACATCTCGAAAATCTCTATATTTCTCTTCTGTTCTTCTTCTTTTTCTTCTTCTTTTTCTTTCTTGTCCCTTCATCTCGAAATCTTCAACGCCTTTATTGATATACATTCTCTTTTTTTCATGGTCAAAGGGAGCCACATTACTTTTCTCTCTCCCTAGCTTACTTTTATACCCAGCGTGTCCCGCGGCACCCCATTTCCTATGTTTCTAAATATTTTTCACATTTCTTGATATCTACATCCATATCTATATATCTTGACGACTATCTATGTTTACATCCATCTTGATCTTATTTCTACCCTCTTACCTTTTTATCTATTTCCCCTTGCGTCCACTGGCCCAGCTCTCTTGAAGCAACACAATATAACAACATGCCCCGTGTCTAGTCTCTAGAGTCTGGACTGGCGATTCGCGAGTAGTATAGTGTACTCACCATCGCACACATCATCCACATCGTTATAGACGGGTTTCAGTCTTCGGAGGATTATAGAGATATCTTGTCTGTTTGGGGATCTCATAGAATGGAGGCTGTATTAGAGTCGACGCAATGTGCCATGCCTGGCGCGGTATGAAAGATGATGTGAGTGGGTAAATAGCGAAATTTGAAAGACGAATGAGGATTCGGGAAATGCGAAGTATACGCCCGTCGCCAAGTCATTGTGGCATGTTTGAATGAGGAATCTTAGGCCAAGTCATACGTATTACGTGTGTCCTCACTCCCGCGCAAATATATATATAATGTTGAAGGAATAAGTCTATCCAGGTCACGTGCACTCCGTGGTGTGCGAGAGACGTGAAGACTTTTTCTCACCCTTCATATCCACCGAAAAATCTAATTCTTTAGTCAATATAAACACTCCATTTTGCCCCCCAGATATTGCTGCAAGGTCCTCGTACCACGGCCATACCGTGATATCGGGATCTAGATACAATATATAAACATCGACGCAAGCGTCAAGTATCACATCAGATAGACTACAGAATCTCGAGCAATGCTATCAAGATGCATGACTATGGCTGGCTGTATGTCAAGACTTAAACTTCCATGCTCACCCATTCTCCGAACTTCGCATCATCTTTCAGACTTCAGTTTCCCAGCCACTTACCGAAGACCATATTTTAGTACTCAGCCAGAACTACAGTCTGTTAGTCTAACCGTATCATCATGTAGGCATGGGACTCGGGAGGCGCCTGGCGGGAGGTTGGACCCTGGATGTCCGAGGTCCGAGGCTTGGGTATCTCGACCGTGACGTCTCAAGGTACTAAAACGGTAAACCAGATTCCCAGAGCCCAAATTACTGCGGTAGTGGTGTCACAGCGGACAAAGAAGATGAACACCAGATTCGCCTTGAATGTTGATTGGTCCAACTTCCGAGCTCTTCAGCACTACGGTGCAAGTTTGAACTTTGAAGCTTCAGCGACGAACGTTCGAAGTTGGAAGTTGCGCCTCGTGACTTGGGGGGGGGGGGGGGGGGGGGGGCTGGCCGCCTGGGGCTGGCCCTGATACTGCAGCGGAGGAAATTTGACGGTTGATCTACCACGGTGCATTAAACACGCGAGAACGGGACTCGAGAGGGGGTCGGCCACGTGTCGGGACTAGGAGTCAGTCAGAAATAGATGTCAATGGCGTGTTCTTTTATCCATATTACATGTTCATGTACGCGTATTGCACACATGTGCATATATATAGAGGTAGTGGTATTGGATATTAGGCTAGCCTGGACTACCTATCTAGCGTGCTGAATAGTAATAATAATGTACATATAGCTCCGGCCCCGTGTTGGAGTTTGATTAGTCGTCCTGGGCACTGTGCAGAGAGCATGAGAATCGAGATGTCTCGCATTGCTGTGCTCTCATCCATGGACCATGGCCATGCCAGGGCCCAGTCTAAGGGATTAGGCGCTGATTCAATCTCACATCAAGGCCGTTCATGGCATGGAAGAGAATACTTGGCAGTGATCTGTAGACCATGGCCCACGCTACGGCGTACGCATAATATCTTGAGTTGCTAGCATGGCGAGCCTGCACATGAGGCATTAATGGCCGCGTGCGGCGTACCTAGTAGTAGTGGTGAGTTGGTGGATGACTTACCATCACCTTCTAAGAGTAGAGTTGTCTCGGAGCTTCTGGTGGTGGGTGAGCTTGCCGTAGTCGCTTTCTATTGCCGCGTAATAGCTTATGAACTGAACTGATAGATGATAGGTTTGGGCGTCAAGTATTGGAAACGAAATTAACCCTCCTTGTCTCTCCACGGGTGACGGGATGTGTCCTAGAGGAAGTAAGACTGCAACCGAGGTCCGCAGGTTACAAGTGGTTGTCTCAAGACTCAGGGGCCAGGTCCATCCTCTGAGCCCTGGCAGGGCCGGTAGGCCTTCAAAAAAAAAAAAAAGTCTCGTCTGTGTCCGTCCTGCATGATGCATCTCCAAGACTCATGGTCATACATACCCGGGACCTGTAGTATCTGTCCTAATCCGCGGGCCATCTATAGAGACTTATAAAAAGTCGTCGGTGGCGTTCAAGGTGTGCACTGTGCACGTTTACCCCTTTGTTGCATGGACTCTGGAGTTATGGACACAAACTGAGACTCAGCGAGCAGTGGCGACAAAATTTCAAGACTGTATGATCGAAAAAAACAACAGTAAGCAAACGAGCAATGCGGAATAGGAGAGACGTCGAGTGACGTAGATGGCCTGAAAATGCATTGGACTCCTTACACTCCACACCAAGGCCAAGGTAGTCTCATCACACTGCATGATTGGCGTGAGCCAAGGCACAGACGGGGGGCGGTCGATACTCCATGGGTCGCAATCGTGGTTAGGAATCCCACGACCATTTTGTTCCTTGAATGGTCGGCTCTGTTCGCATTCTGATGTATGAGCCGATTGGTCTGGCTGAATGCGGTATGTAGTGGCTAAAGAGCAATCGAACGACTCCGTCAAATCGAACATCTCCGGTATGTCGAACGTCTATGGTCCAGGACAGAGATAACCCTTGAACCATGATCCATCTTGGCACAGGCAGGCATTGTTGCAGGACGTACTCGAGATACGTAGTATGGCCTCCTCGGGAGGAAGCGCAGCTGTGTCTGATGGAACCATGCCGTCCGGTTGAGGTTGCTTCGATGACCAGAAAGAGCAGGCCGTTATATCAATGCACGGCCGGCCCCGTGCCACGGTAGGTACCGCTGTCAGTGCGCTTGACAGGTTCTCGGCAAGGATATGTATGTAGTACCAATACCGCTACGATTAACGTCTCCCGAACTACAGAGAGCAGCCTTCTCTTTGTTTATTCTCGAAAAAAAAAAAGAATTAAGTCCCGACAAGGCAGGCATCTCTCGAGACTTCCCCGCCTGCCGAGGGGTCCGCTGAGGCGTGCACTGAAGCCTGCGCCTTGAAGGATCGCGAGTGTGCCGGCCGATGGCGGTTCGGAATGTTTGGACGCTCGTGTGGCGCCCGTTTATCATGTGGTTGGCAGCAAAGCCCGCGGCTGCAGTTCCTCATCTCTCCAGTGTCCACTGCTGTATCGTGGGTAGTTTGATCCGATGTCGACAGCGCAGGGCGTCAAGGCGTGCAGCTAATGTAATTGTTGCCAATTCAAGGAGCAGAATGACCCATTTGAATGGTGTAAGTACATCGCACATACCTACTGTGCATGTGTCTGTACATACTACAGACTCTAGAGTATGTACTTATTACTACGTACTCTGTAGGTATGGAGAGGGAGATGGAGAATCACCACGGACTCCGGACTCCGGAGAGAACTCAAACATGCTCCACCGGGTCTTGTAACTAACTACGTACTGCGGAGTACATCTATAGGTACCTTGTCAACCCTGTCGTCAGATTCGACGAATCGACAGAAGGAGACGACTTGGCCTACTCCGTAGAACAGGCGTTCCCTGCGCTGCTGGTTTCGCGCCAGATCTGCAAGCGAGAACAAGCGAGACAAGAGGGCCCTGTCCGGCAGACTGCACGATGCGCGATCCATGGACCATACGGAGTAGCTGACGATAGCATAGGTATACAATGTACCTATGTACATACCTACTCCGTACATTCACACATACATACCTAGACTAGATCAGCACCAATGCAAAGCAACAGTTTAAAATACCGCATCAAATTGTACATGGCGTCATTCTCCTCCCCTCAGAGCCCTCAGAGCCCTCAGAGCCCTCAGAGCCCTCAGAGCGCGCATCGCCCAACCCGCAGGACTTGCACGTCCTTGACGTGGAACAGGACTCAATGGCGCGCCCGCTGATGGATTCATCCATCCGCTGCTGGAAGCCTCGTCGCTGCGTCGTGGACTAAAGGACTCGTGACTCGTGACTCGTGACTCGTGGCTGCGCGACGAGCGACGAGCAGCTCTGGATGAAGCAGGTCTCGCCCCGTCAACGTCAATTCCCCCACACGCGAGCTGGGGCTTGGCGATTTAGCTCATTTACCCACATGCACTAATACTGGGCCGGAATATGGCACAATGCATACAATGCAATGCGGGCAATGCGGGCAATGCAGGCATTCCAGGCAAAGCAGGAAGCGTTGAGGCTGCTGCACAACAGGAGATGCGCCGAGGCATCTTGGTCGTCCGATGATGGCTGGAGCGGCTATGGCCGTCTTATTTCTCTGAGCTCTCGCCAAAGCCATGGACCCCCCCGGCTCGTCGTCTGCCTGGCTGCCATCATCCTCTCTTTTGCCACGGCCAACTTGTTGAGTCGTGCGATGTCGAGTGCCTCTCCACTCCAATTGCCGTCAGCATCCTTTTCGGTACCTTCATTTCAAAGACATATGCATTGTATGTATGTACATACCGAACTTGACAAGATGTGGCCGAGGAAGTTGAAAAGATGTCTCCAGCCAATACTAGCCACGGGGTTCCGTAAACCAATGGCTGATGGGCAAACAAGCGTGTCGCGGTCGTGGCTGAGCCTTGTCCCAGTCGTCGCGAATCTCAATACCCGCGGCCGCCACAATCGCTGCAACACCGCCTTGTGAGCGACATCCTTCCGCGGCACGCGATGTCATCGCCTTGGCAGACGCCGCCGGTGTCGAGCATGACGATCCAAAGACTCTGCGTGCCGGTGGGATGGCGCCGCCGCCGTCACCCGTGGTCCGTAAGGTACCGAGCAGATCTTATTTTGCCAATCGTCGTCAGAAGTTAGAACCTAGCCCACGGCTGATGAAGCCAGCCACCTCATCCTTCGCTACAATTGTGCGCTATCCGAGTGGCAATGCCTTGTCATAGATCGTCATGGGAGAAGCACGTCTATTCACGTCCAGCAAACCCGATTTCATGCCTCAAGAGCGAGCAAGCAGCTCGTGTTGTGCCTAGCAAGCACGCTCGTAGTCGTTGATGCTTTGACGATGCTCGTCACACGCCGCGAATGGCTATGTACCAGCCGGCGGCGTGGCTGACCCCCAAGCCTTGCCTTTTTTTTTTTTTTTTTTTTTTTTTTTACTGGCGCCCGGTCTGACAGAATGGCAAATCACCCAACCAGCGGCATGAGGAATCCTTCTGGAATCAGCGCAGACTGGTCGAACTCCATGAAAGCTTACTAACTTTTACCGCGGCTGCAAGGCAAGCTGGTAGGTATGTACATAGTCCTAGGTACATATGTAGGTATGTATGTATGTATGTATGTACATACATATGGCGAGGCGAGGTAGCGCTGCTGCGACAAAGGCTGCAAGGTTGCAATGCGTCTGCTCCGCGTCCCCGTTGACTGCTGCCAGGCTCAATTTGTCGGGCCGTTCTACAGCCTCTGGCGCTTTTCTCACATCTTGACTGGCACAGGGCTCTAGCCTCTGGCTCGTTCTTCCCAACTTGCGGTCGAGGTGTGCACTTGAGAGAGTTGAGGCTCGCATCATGGCTTTGTGATTGGCGCCTTGTGTTCGTGGTGTTCGTGTGTGGTCGGTCACTGGTAGCCCGGGGCTAATTCACCTTCTTTTTCTGGCCGTTGGTAGCAGCCATCTTGCGTCTCGAGTCTCAATAAGCCCTGCTCCTGCTGTTCATCTCCGGCGCTCCAGACTCCAGAGCAGCTTTCTCTTGCTTCACCAGTTGCGGCTCTCGGTTACCAGCTTGTCTACAGTCCGCATCGGGTTACATCCCCCTCTCCATTGCAACTGCTTCTTTCCCCCAATTTCTTCACGTTTTCCCCCCCTCCCCACCTCGTCGTCACCGTGGCCTGCTTCTCTCCTCCCTCAGCCTCTCCTTGATTATTATTTTTTTAATTCCTCCGACGGAGGTACCGCCTGCATATCTTGGTCCCGGTTTCTCAATTGGGGCTGCTTGTCGTCCTTTTCCTTAACCTCAAGGTATGTAGTCAGTCCACTCACTGCCTTCTTGTCGCGCAGCGGAGCTATTGCCCCAGCAAGAGGCTCTCTCCGGGGTCCCTCTCTGGATGACGCCCCAAGAAGCCTGCCATTGTGCATTCCCAAACAGGATAATTTGGTCACGGAAACTTTTGTATTTAAGCTCTTCCAAGCGTCTGACTTTGCGTCCACGCAGTACCAGCGACCCTGCGTCGGTCCCTGATTTCGTGTGGACCGCAAGAAAGAACAACAAGACCCGAGTCCATCCGGCCCAGAACTTGCCTATCAAGACTTTACCCACGTTGGCCGAGTCTGGAGAACGGTACTGATAGCCCAAAAGCTCCATTTTCAGACAGTTGCTTATTTGCTGACTGATTTCCTGTCCTGTTATGGACCACAAAGCCTCAATTCATCTTCCTCTTGGCGGTTATGGGCGCCAGCGGCCGCCTACTTCGTCATTCAGTTCGTGATAGTCCTGTGCCTGCATAACGATCCGCCCTTTTACCGAGTGATGCATCCATTTGTGGGCGATTGAGCGTTATCAAGCGGTCCTCGACACGTTCGAGTTCCTGTCCCTGTCATTTCCACAGTCTGACCTTCAGTCAGTAGACCGGGTCTTGAAGAAGGTCCGATTGCTGGCCTGGTTGTTGACATGTTCCATTTCTCACCAGGAAAACCAACGGCTTCTGCCTTCAGCCCAGATCTCTATGGTCTCGCTTCTTGGCCCAGCTTCGACATTGGCGACGACGGGGCTTCATCTTTGGATAGTCCGGCAGAGCATAATCACGGCGGGAGGTTAGCTTCTCATCATGGCGGAGGAATGGACTGGATGCAGACCTCGTCCGGCGCGCAGAACGACGGCTATCATAATAATAATCAGCGACACAGCAACCAGGGAGGTACCGACTCCGAACTCGAGGCCCTCCTTCATCGGCCTCACAGAGGAGAGAGAAGGATAGAGGTTGGTCGGTTAGCAGCTCACTTCGAAAACAAGGGTTATGATCCGTTCGAGCAGAAGTCGTTTGTTCCAACACGTCTACCGTCGAGACCTATATATACCGCCGTCAGTAACACAAGTAGTTTCAATCGTCAGCAACATCAACACAGCCTCGATATTGAATGCTCGTCAGTCGGAATGAACAGCGTTCGGTCGAACATCGGTTTCGACCCTTTGCCACTTTGCGGCAGCAGCGGCGGAGCCGCGAGCCCCATCACTATTGCTGATGAGAGTTGGGGCTCGTTTGATTCAATGCGACGGGTGACGAGTCCAGTATCCATAAGCTCCCCGCCCTGGTCGTACCGGAGTTTTCAGGAACATAGATTGGCGAGCCCCATCGTCATGTCATCATCCGGACAGTTCGGGAGTCTTGACAATTTCATGGCCAACAATCGTATCCGAAGCTCCGTTGCCCAGTCTCCTATGTCAAACAGTCATTTGGTGTCATCTCCCACGATATTATCCGCCATCAACTCGAGCTCCGTGAGCCATGCCGCCCCAGCAGTTGGGGGCACCCCTGGATTCGAGACATGGTACCCTCCCGGAACGATCAGCGCGAGGATCAACCAGTCTCCTCCAGATGGCTTCAACACCAACAAAGACGGCCATGGCGGCAGCAACAACACCACCGCGTCTATTACTGGGATCACCGATTTCCATAACAGTGGAGATAGGGTTTTCGACCGGGATATCGATCTTCTTGCGACGCCGTTTCATCTCGAAAACAACAACCATGACTCCTCAGCGATGAGCGCTTGTTCCTTGAAGCCACCCGCCTCGAAACCTCCCAACACTAATATCAGTGTTGACGATCAGCAGTTTATGTTGGAAATGAGCCCTTGTGCGATAGTAAAGGGCAAGATGCCGGCGAGACCGCATAGACAAAAAGCCTCTCTGCCCTCATTGAACACATCGTCCCTTGCTCCGCAAGTCAAACAAGAACCCGCTACACCAAAGCCCTTCGATATTCCACTGGCCTCATCAGCACCAGAGTCTACATTTTTCATGCTAGTAAGTAGTGTACGGCGTCCAATTTGGTTTTTTGCATGCTCGGTCGGTATCGCTCTAACGAACATCACCAAAGGACCGAAACCCAGGGTCTATTGCTCTACGCAGCCAAATGGGAGTACGACCTCCACGTGAACAGGTTCCCCCCGAGGCTTGGGAGCAGTTCAAAGGAACAATTCGTACTCTATATTTGGAAGAAAGAAAACCGCTCAAGGAAGTCATGTCTATCATGACCGAAAGGTTCGGCTTCCAAGCAACGTAAGTCCGGTTTGATGTTTCCCACACGATTTTGAGCTGTACGACACATCGCTGACTGACACACCATATAGGCCGAAGATGTACAAAACGAGGTTCTCGCAGTGGGGGTTTGTCAAGAACAACACCGAGGAGGAAGTCAAGCGGTTGCTGTCCAAGAAATTTCAGCGTGATGCTGAGGGGAAAATATCAGAATTTGTCCGCAACGGTCGAGTCGTGAACTTGGGAACCTATCTCAAGAGGAAGGGCGTGACTGAATATGATTTGGTTGACTTTGAGTTATCCGCCGATTTGCCAGCACACGTACGATGCCGCACGCCAACGCCGCCACCAACTCCCGGCTATCTTCGGTCTCCTGATCTACTTCGCGCACAAGAACTCATTGTTGGCAACATGCGGAAGACTTTTCTCCATTGCCGTCAATGCGAGGTGGAGGCTGATGCCCGCATCGATTGGCCTGTAATCATGGCTTGGGGAGCTGGATCCAGTGATCTTCTTCTGGAAGCAAACGTCTATTTCGAGGCGAGAGATGCTGACAAAGGGGGAAGTTTCCTGATGAAAGCCTTCAAACAACTAGAACAAGATTTGAAGCAACTCTCACCTTTGGGCATCATGGAGTTGCTGCTGGGAATGGTGCATAGAGATCCTGGCATGATGACAGCGCTTTGCAAGTACTTGGCTGCGTATTCAACGACTAATTTTGAAAGGTCGCATCCTCTTCGACAGATATTCACTTGTCTATACGATGTCCAACAAAGACATGGAGCCTCGACAGTCTCAGAACTTCTTTGGGGTGGCATTCCGACCATAGCTGAAGAGCTCGAGGCCATCTATAGCCGTCGTCACCCGTACGTCGCCAGAACTTGGATCGATCTCGCCTTGTTCTATAATTACGTCAACGCCGGTCGTTTCGATAAACTTGTACCAGAACTTCGTCTGCAGCAACGACAGGTAGAGGCACGCTTTGGTTACAACAGCCCAGATGCGTTGACCCTGCGATACGCAATTACTCAATCACTTTACGCAGCCAGTCCCCATTCAGAGGCCACAAGACACGCCGCCCACGAAATGTGGAATCAACTTACTAGCGCGGGCGTTGTATTTGGCATTCGCGATGCGAAGCCCAATTCGTATTGCTATCACAGTCCAGTGAAGGTAAACCCGTGGAAAAAGCGATGCAGACGGCGATATGACTCAGGTGTCTCTATCCTCGAAGAGCATGTTGGCGTTCGGATTCAGCCCTACTTTGCAGAAGACCATCATCACTGCGTCCACATTTCTGACGCACATGAGACCTGGTCAGCGGCTTTTGATTATGTTGGATCAGGGAAATTCGTTTTTTAAAACGACAGTCGAGCTGGGTCATACTTCCAATGGGTGCTCTAGCAAGCCCCTCATTCACAAGGCATGCTTTTTTGGAGAGCAGCAAACTGAGGCTTTCGACACCGTCATGATTATTCTATTTTTGCAAACATGGTGTTCGAGACAACGTGCAGACAAACAGGTGGCTTGAGACGGTGGCTTGTCATCAGTTCCTGCTACTGATGCCGATTCGTTTTTTTTTTTTTTTTTTTAGTATTTGGCACGTTAGCATGGGCGTTTCAACAAACAATGTAGCACACAGTTTTTTTTCAGTGCGGTCTGATTTCTTGCGTTGAAGATGATTTGTCGACGTTTTTCCATCATGTCCTCTTGCTTCGTTTTTTCTTCAATTGTCTCATGGTGTCGGCGTTTGGTAAACGAGAAAGTTGATGGAGGCTCCGCAAAGATGAGATCTCTTGTACGACTAGCCAGCGATGAAAACTACCTTGACATGTTTTTTTTAGCATTTGATCTCTTTTTCGAGGTTCATAGGATATCGGAATGGAAGGGCATCCGTAGAAAGCTGCCGCAGACGATGCGTCGCGATGCTTTATACATGTGACGTGTACCTCATGAAGAAACTGACAAAAAGATGACGGGGTGTCGGAGCAGCGGAATTGGAGGAAAAAATGCACAAAACTCAGCGAGACGCAACAGCGCGATGTGCCATTAGACATGTGTTGGGTAACGGGCCGTGCTTTCCTCGAAGCACGGCTACGGGGAAAGAAGCGAGACTCTGGCAGCAGAGCCAAAAACGGCGAGAACTGCATGTCCACTCAAATCTGCTACCAAAAAATAGAGTATAAAATTTCTCTAAAATGACACAAACATAATAAGTCTATTTCTCTTCTATAAATTTCTCATGAGCGTGCGAGCTATGTTGATAAGTTGTCGAAGACAGCGAGGAGGTCACAAACAATTCCGCTCTGAGTAAAGTCACACCTTCATTCGTACGATGCTCTGTTACAGTTGGTAGAGGTACAACACCCATGTACCCCCACATGAAATTCATTGGCGTCTAGAAACTGCTGCAGGCTGCAGCAGATTGATTCTTGATACAGATAATGTGTAATGTCATGTCTGGCAAAACCTTGTAAACCTTGTACGTTCGTTTGATCCAACATATGGAGTAGTCTAGGACGTAAGCTGGAGTACTTCAGGGAAACAGATGCACGTTGTGGTGTAGTCTACATAATAGTTAAGAGTTTCGCTTCGAGACGAACGGCGCGGTGGCTCCTGACCGGCTCGGCTCATCCGTGGTAGATTCAGCATAGAAATTGCCTGTTGTGTACAAAGTGCATGAAGTGCATGTACTCCGTACATGTCGTGCAAAGTCATCGACTCTCCGTCATCAAGGAACTTGGAACGCGGACCCGTGTTTCGTTGTTGCCGTCCTCTGACTTTTGTTCTCATTTTTCCGCATCTCGTCTAAGATGCCGAAGATGCCGAAGATGCTCCCCAACATGCGCTTCGGCAACCGCCACACGTTCCAAATTTTGCGCAGAGCATTCTCATCCAACCAAAAGATTCAAGGTACCACTCAAGACGCCCATCTATTTCCCTCTCACCAAGCTCACCAAGCAACAACACCCTCTCTCTAATCGCAAACCTCGCTGACGTCGCCGGTTCACTCCATGCAAAAGAGCACGATGTTCTCCTCCTTCGCCAGCACGGCACCAAGTACCCCAAGTGGCATCTCACAGCACCTCTCCGTTCTTCCAGCACCGTCAAACTATCGTACGGAGCATCACTCGAGGCGGCCGATCTGATTGGCAAAAACTTACTCGACGTCGTCACCGACAGCAAGGGTAATCGCGTCGTGTTACAAGAGCCAACCCTCTCCAGCTACATCGTCAACAGCGACGGCCGCCTGGCCACACCAATATACCCACATGATGCGAACACGATCGTGTCGCTTCTGGACTTGCATCCATCACGTCCCGGCGAGGAAGATTGCAAGGACGAGCAAGGAGACACGGCGCCTGTATTTGAAATATTCGAAGCCGGTACCGGCATGGGCAGCTTGACATTGCATCTTGCTCGAGCGATTTACCCCGCCAATCCTCCCTTACCGGCATCTCTTCGCCGCGATATTTGCGAGGCTACTACCATTCGACAACCAGATGACCCGTCTCCCACGCGCCTCAATCTCGATCCAGCCGCAGAAGAGGCTTTTGACCAGTACAAAGCGTCACGCCGAGCCGTGCTTCACACACTCGATAACAAGCCAAGACATTCACAGGCCGCCTACAAACTCATTCGGAATTTTCGACGAGCGCAATATTTTCCATCAATTGATTTCCATGTCGGCAGCATCGACGAGTATTTGTCCGAGCGCCTCGCAAAATCAGGCGGGAGGCCGTTTCTTTCACGCGCGATTCTGGATCTCCCCTCGGCGCAGGATAACGCCAGCCGCGTCGTAGAAGCCCTGCTACCGAATGGCATATTGATCGTCTTCAAACCCTCCATCAGCCAGATCGGCGAGTTCCAGAAATGGTATACCGTAAACAAAATCCCGCTTCGCTTGGAGAAGGTCCTTGAGCTCCCCGTGTCAACGACTTCGGACGGCGTTCACGACGCGGGCGGAGGGAGGCACTGGGATGTCAAGACAGTCTCGACCAGGCCGTCCCAGGGCGAAGAGAGCAAGCTCGTACAGGTGATGCGTCCCAAGGTGGGCGAAAGAATCGCAGGAGGCGGCTTTGTGGCGATTCTACGGCGCTGGCCTGACGTAGATGAAGCTAGTGCCAATGCCACAGAGCCTTCCCAGGGTGATGTGGATGCGGTAGCCGACGAAGGAGCTATGGATTTGGCTGCGGATGCGAAGGCTGATGAACAACTACGCTGAATTTGTAAATGGTACCCTCCCTTCCTTGCCTCTCTTCAAGAGGGGGAATGAGAAGTGTCGAGCAGCAGCACCGATTCGCTGTCTTGTATAACATGTATATTACGCGAAAACCTGACCATCACATACGGACACACTCATTCATCATGAATTGCAGCAGTGCTGGTGTCGGTAAGATGACCACAGAGTGGCGGTAGAATCTGTACTTCCATACCCTGCTATGTATCTTCAAAAGTTCCCCTCGAAAGCCGTAAGAAGAGAAAGCGCCAATAACCAGCATTGCCAATACCTTCCTTACTCTTTCTGCCCTTCTTCGAACCCGCAGCCACCTCCATTCCGTTCTCTAAGGCCGAGCCGACCGTCAATAAAGACTGCCCCCCGCTGTTTTGAAACTTTTTTTCTTGTTTTTTTTTTAAGAAAAAAATAAAATAAAAAATAAACCCAGCGTTTCCTGATTTCTTACCATTGTCGGATAATCCCAAGCTGAAAGCTGATGATGACAAGTCAGGAGCGTAAGGGGCGTGGGCTCATCGCGGCATCGCCATGTAAAACGACCTGCGACCTGCGACCTGCTTAGTTGAGAGCTGTTGAATACCTTGGACGCCTCGTTACAATACGTGCCCCTTGTCGCATTTGCGCACATGGATGTGGATGTGTATGATATGATATGAGACTGGTGTAGCGTAGCTGGTGCGCATGCCTACTGGCTACTGGGTACTGGGTACTGGGTAGTCGCTGTTGACCTCAGATATTGTACACCTCGGTCCTGTCGGCTTCGATACCACGAGCCTCACCACCACCCCCCCCCCCCCTCTCATGGTATGTAAGACAGACATCATGGACCATGGGTTTATGGTAAGTATGTTGCCTTCGTCGCGCAGAAGTGCTTTTGTTTAGCGTTTACTTGTGTCATAGCTGAAAGTAAGTACGTCGAGAAAACAACAGCCAGAGATGTCAGTGTAGGGAGAGTTGCAATCGAGGACATGCTCGCAAGGGTGCCTGGCGTGAAGTATACTAGTATACTAGTATACTAGTATACTACATGGTAGTGCATACTTCGCCACGTCCGTGTAGGATATTCGTGAGAGGAATGTCCTGCAGGCTGCCTGTAGCAGGCCTGGCCTTATTGCGAGTCTGCTTCTGCAGCCTGCTACATGTGAGAACATACAACCGAACCCGACGAAGTATTGCCTGAACATTCTCTCATCAGTCCTATAGCACGCTCAGGCTTTTTCTTTTTCTTTTATACAGCATAGTGCTAGACGGCGTTTGAAGTCCCCCCAATCCCATTGATCAGAAGCTGCCGAAACGGTCTGGTACTCGTGCACTACATACCATGAGCTTCATACTGGTCCCGAATCTCTCGCATTCAGATAGCAAAGATTCATCGTTCCAAATGCTTTTCTCGTGTGGTGGGAGTGCAGTGGTATTTTCGTAGCATCGGCTATACCACCATCGGCCAACACGAGAAACGATTCTAGTAACGTCGTTATCCGCCGGGAGGCTTTCATCACGCCTCCTCCTCCTCCTCCTCCTCCTCCTCCTCCTCCTCCTCCTCAAGTCTGCGGCCAGACCCGGGACATGATTGTCCTTCAGCTTCTTGCCAAGTCCAGACTCAGACTGTATTTGTTTACTTGTTTGTTGACTACCGGTCTGCAATGACGATCCGGTGACAGGAATGCCAATTCGGGCGGCTTTGATGTCGGCGTATCCCATGGTCCCAAGCAGACGCGTGATGAGATCAGCTGTGGAAGCTCGGAAATGCAAGGCTGGATTCTGGAGCTGGATCTTTGCTCTCAGATGGCGAACAGTGTGTTGGCCGCGGCTGCCCATGTCATTGAAATGGAAGTCCAGAATGGATAATTCGATGTAGCCACCGGGACGTAACACGCGCCGCGCTTCTCTTAGAATGTTTCGGTGATGCGATTGTGGTGCCACAGCGGGGAAGCGATATACCACCGCGTCGAAAGTCTGTGCTGCAAACGGGAATTGGTCCAGATGCGACGTGTACCTGATCTGGTGATGGTTTGCAGGGCTTGAGGGAAATGCTTTCCAGGGCGTTTTGGCTTGCGGGGGGACTGGTGGTCGAGGGGAAAGGTTGAAGACTGAGACGGATGGATATGTTTCGGCTGCGTAGAATGACCAATCGTCGTTTCCGAGACCGTCGATGACGAGAATTGAGTGGCTGTTGGCTATGGTCTCGAAAAAGGGCAACTGATGCCGGATTTCGCCGAATAGGACGTGTCCAAAGGTGAGCCACTTGCTGACTGTCATGGATCCGACACGTAGATTGACTTCAGAGAAGGGTAAGGGTGTCCCATCATTTGCAGAGCTAGCACCAAAGTCAGATACTATTGTTTGGAACGAGGACGAGCTATGTCTTTTTGCACCGGATGTACGTTCCATGTTGTGAACCAAGCTGTTGCTTCTTCCGTGCTCAGCGAGGGCCGCACTGGGTAGCTGATTCGCAGGAGGATGCCGGCGCTTTTGCAGTGCGGTCTGGAAGCGCTCGCTTTCCAATATACCCGCGCTGCAGCGGTTTACATCTGTACAGACTTCAACTTTTGAACGCGCCGGATCCTTGCAGGTGTTGCGAACAGATGTTGGAGTTTGGAGAGCTTCTCGTTTCTTCAATTTGTCCTGGTATACCTCCAGGTGGAACGGGACGCCTTCTGAAGAGGCAGTGGATGGAGGTCTTCTTGTGCATTCGCCGTCGAGCAAATCGTCATACTCATCCCAAACTTCATCTTCGAAAGGAGGGTCTGCGCTATTTGGAACTACAGCTGTTGCAGTGGCAAATGGATTGGCCAGTCCGGGGCTGCTCAAGCTTGCGTGCATCGTACAATCCGAGCCACTTGGTGCCGGTGGAGAGAATGCAAGACGGTCATTTTCGCGCAATCGAACGTTGGGAGACACTATACAGCTCGAGTACGTGTCAGAAGCCGGTTTGTCCTCGCTATTCAGTGTCGATTGATCCATTGAGAAACCAGGCACCTGATTTGGTGAAGTTCTTGTCATTGACTTCGTCGCAATGGACTGAGAGTCATAGAGCTCCGTTTTCGCATTCTTGCTTCGCAGGTAAAAGCCGGCTCGAAACGGTTGGGAAAAGCTCCGTGGAGATGGACTCTTGTGGCCTTTACTCTTCACCACGTGTGAATAGCGATCAAGCTGAGCAAGCTGGCTCGATCGTTCACTGTCTTTGGAGTCAAAGTAGTCGACTGCTGATGATGAAGCTGTATCGATGGATGATACTTTCGCAGACGATTGACATGACTGCTGTGGTGACTGGTCCCGATGGCGGGGCGTCGACATACTTTGAAAGGCGAAAGACAAGTCAGTCGCAGGGTGACCTTTTGCAGGCCGCGGATACATATTTTCCCGTCTTGTATCTCCTTCAGCGTCGGCATGCAAAATCTTCGCCCCCTCGTCTTTGTCGGTGGCATCAGTGGTGTTGTGACAGGTGACGGAAAGATTATCAACGCAGTTGACGTTGTTGGCTGCTATCTGGTCCTTTTTCTTGCCTACTTTTGCACTGACTTGATCCTGTGCCCCCCGGCGAAAGAATTTCCATTTCAGGGGCGAGAGCGGAAAATTGTTGCTTTTTTTCTGTGCTGGATGTAACGCACTCGGTTTTTCGCGTGTGGATCGTGTTGATTCTATAAAAGACCCAATGGGAGAAAGAATGCCAGTGTCGAAGCTTGGTGAAGGCGACGTAGAGCAAGCGGTGTTGATCGGCTGAGGGAGCTGTAGTGGAGCATCGGGAACTGAACGCAACCTTCGCATCGACCGTCTGAATGCAAGGGCAGATTGTAGAGCAATGCCTCTTGAAGGTATTTTGTCCGATGGCCGACGAATGTTGTCAGAACTTTCAACAGATAGGGAAGACTTGCCGCTCGGGGGGCTCATTATAAGACGAGGTAGTGGCAGGCCTTCCGAAGAAAGTACCGAGTTTGTATCAGAATATAGAGAGACTGCATGGTTGAGCTCGGGGCGAGATATATCGAAAGTTCTATTCCTATTATCGGCGACTTCTCCATCCAAAATAATGACTGGGTTGACCCTGTCAGCCAGAAAGGTATCCGAGCTTGTTGTGCTGTCAGGCGATGAATGGGTGTTGGTCGCCTTCCGGGTCAAAGCAGAACCATTACTTCGTCTGCGTCTATGAGTAATGCCGATTCGGCCATAGCCCTCGTGGCCAGTACCCGCCATAGGGCCTTTTCGTACAGGGCTTTTAGTTTCCGCTTTCTCGTTGACCTTGACTGCGCCGTCAGAGGCAAGTTTGCGTCTTCCGAAAAAAGGAAACCTGGTTCGTGGAGACGCTTCTGAGTTTGCTTGCGATCTCTGAGCTGATATCGCGGGCTCTGATGCGCCTTTGAATCGCATTCCAGCACCCGTGGGAGAGTTTGGATACGTTGATGCGCGTTCACACTCGTGGCAAGGCAGACTTGATGTTGAAGGAGTATTTCTGGTCTGTAGAAGCGAGGTGGCGGACCACGCAGGAGAGTTAGGCCCGATACATTTACCACCTTGTATTTTGGCGCCGCGTACAGTAGACTTCAAGTTACTCTGTATGATTGGAGTGGCTGCAGAGAAGTGTGGATTCATGTCTGGCGTATCGTTTCGTCTTGGGCGAACAGGTGGACTTGAACGTGACAGAGGCGAAGCATCTTGACGACGGGGACTCTGTGGGTTGAACAGAATATCCCTATTTCGATCATGCTGCAGACTATTCAGTCTCGACTGTTCATCGACGTCCTTAGACTGGCGAAGTTTTGGTGAACGGAGACTCGGCGAGGGACTTGACGGTGATGGTGGCAATCTGCTCCAGTAGGCTTTTCTGGTTCCTTCTTTTACAGTTGAGTTAGATGAAGAAGACGCCAGAGATTCGCGAACAGAAGCAAGGCCAGCGGCATCAAGCGCCTCCGAGTCTACCGCGCGAGAAGAACTTCCGGCACATCGCCTTGTGGCAGGGGGCCTGTTGGAGAATGCGCCGTGTTGGCGCGGAGTCGTACAGGGCGCCGGAACACGACTAGGTGTAACAAAATCGGGAGATTGGGATGACATTGAAGTAGGTGTTGTGTCCCGACTATATGTTCCGCCGGGTCTAGGCGAACCTGACAACTTGGGCGAGGGGCTCCCGCTCATAGCACTCGCTTGACTGCTTTCAGGAAACCACAACGAGACTGGAGTTGGCGGCAACGGATTCTGCGCTGCCAGTAGATATGAAACGTCAATATATTGTCGGTCTTGATGTTTTTCTGATGGTAGAAAGTCGCGATAGCGGTCAAGTTCAGGATAAACGGTGACAGGTCTGACTGGCAGCCCAACTCGGCTTTGCGAGGAACTTTCGGTAGCCTGCCGACCATGATGGATCCCTAGGCCTCCGTCTTCTGGCCCATGAAATCGATAAGCCAAGCTTGCAGAATTGTCGTTTCTCGAAACAGGGGGCGAAGAGTCAGATCCGCAAGGCACAAGCGGTCGAAACTGTTTGTTCAGGGCCCGCGATGTTTTCGAGGTATTGCCAAGTAACCTAGTGGACGATGAAGAGCCTGTGTCTGCCCGAGTGTTGGAGTGTTTGGAGTTGGTTGATGTTTTTTTCTGAGGATCGAGAGGGCTTCTCGGTGAAGGACGAGGGAGAATGGACCTCCCGGAGTCAGGAGACCAATCCATATTATTGACAACATGGAGTGATGGAGTTCCCACTTGAAGGATATCCAACTTCTTCGGTCTGTTCCGCTTTAGAGGTCTGGGGATAGCGCATGCCACGACATCTTCGTTCGTTCTAAGCCCATATCTATCCGATGGCCCGGCGGAGAGGTCGTCGTCCATCATTTGGAACGTCATGATATTTCGAGGTTCCCTGAGCAAGGTGCCTAACTTTTCTTTTCTTCAACGCCGAAACGGTTTCAAGTGCTTGTAAAGAGGCTTCGATACTAAGTCGCAAACTGGCTCCGGGACAACAGAGTTGCCTAAGTGTGAATACTGTCAAACGTAGTGGCCGTTTCACGATCACGTCTATCGCGAGAGCCGCTGTCACAGGTATATGTATTCGAGGGCTGCGACTCAGACTCCACGGTAAAGGGACTCTGTAGAGAGCAACATCAAGAGAGCATTTAAGAATGAACATGTGACAGAAACAGACGAAATGGGCAGGCTGAATTAAAAGATCAACGGGAGTATATGATACGCCTTGGTGTCAAGCTTGAACGGCGTAGCTCGATGGGTACAAGCAGATGTGTAAGAACAGTTGACTTTCCAAGGCCAGGCGAGCTGAACTGAACTGAACTGAACTGAACTAAACTGTTCCAGAAAACGACGTAGCTTGGCCTTGGTCGGAAGGTTAGTGTCCGATCGCGTCTCCGTCTGGTATATGATGTACGTTGCCGTCCGTTCGAGAGGATTTGTTGGGGCTTGGACGTAACTGTATGATTGGATCCGTTATGCCAAGCTTACGCGAAATAATAAGACAGCTTTTTAAGCCTGAAATTGAGACCAGCATTCGGAGAAGATGCCGCAAATTGCGATGACAGAAACTGAATCAAGCGCTAAGAGTAGTCATAAGACTTGAAGTAGAGAACCGGTGTTGCAACTCGGTACCAGATCCGGAGCCGGAGGACTCTTTGCCTTGAACATGGGCGCGAACAAAGAGAGAAGAGGCGAGAAGAGGAGAGAAGAGGAGAGAAGAGGAGGGCAAAAGGGATGAGAGTGACAATAGGCATCTTGACCGTAAGTATGTTTGGCTGTGGCGTACAAAGTCCTAGCTGCATGCTGCATGGCCCGTACTGCAGTCTGTGGCCGGCGCATAGGTAGTTTTCACAACCACCAGGAGCAGAGAATTCTCCATAATAATTAAATGATAAATTGACAGGTCGCTCGGAGATGCTTCGATGCGCGTTCCGTAGTCGAATTGGATCCCATTGGCAGTTTTCTCACCGCGTCGTCCAAGAGTCCATCATCTTGAATTGCCAATTACAGAGTACACATACACATGCGCATACATACACCTGTGAGTGACAAAGCAAGACTGCGCCGCTACGGAGCACATGATGACGAAATCTATCGAGCAGGCTGCATGAACAGAGTCTGATTGTCTTGTGAAAATCGACCGGGTGGCCGTTCGGGCTCGAGTTGGGTGCCAAGCTCTGTCATGGAGCGCTTCGCCTACCGAGGCGGCTACACTGGTTCATAGTCTAGGTATGTAGCTTCTCGGGACTCGGGAGACTTTTCCTTGGCAGAGATGACTGTGCTATGTACACGACTGTACATGTATAACACGGTTGATATGAGAGCTCGGCTTCCAATGGATCATTGTTGGCAAAGATTCAGCGACTTCAGCGACTTCAGCGACTTCAGCGACTTCAGCGACTTCAGCGACTTCAGCGACTTCAGCGACTTCAGCGACTTCAGCGACTTCAGCGACTTCAGCGGTGAAGCAGGTGGTTCGAATTTCGGGGACAAGCTTAGCTACCTTAGGAATCGCCCGTTGTCCGCATAAGGCGCAAAAGGGGGGGGGGGGTGGGCCTAGGAAATGTTGAGCTAAATTCCAACGAGGAGAGGAAAGGAGAGGATCACAGATCGTCCACATAAAACTTACTTCATGTGGTGTGTATGTGTGTATGTGTGTATGTGTGTATGTGTGTATGTGTGTATGTGTGTGTGTACCGTGGCATACACATGTTACATGCATACTCTGTATACTCCGTACATATACACACACAACCTATGTTGACGCGAGGCGTTCTCGGCACAACAGTTGGTATGCCTTTTGACGGCAAAGACACACGGAACAATTTGCTGAACATGGCAGACTTGGGAATGTCAGACAGACAAGTTACCTACAAGTTACCTACAACACTCGAGTGAACTTGCGCGTCCTCGCACGCCCCTGGGACCCCCCTGGGACGCCCCTGGGACGCCCCTGGGACCCTAGTCCGCCGTCAAATCGACAATGCCGCGTTGCTTCTTGGCGGCATGCGATGCTCCGATAGGGCAATGAGATGCATATGTCGCGCTCGACCACTGCGCCCTCAAAAGACCAAATCAGGTGGCCACGTTCTGAAACCCCCAGAAATCTCGAGCGATATTAAACAAGATGATGAGGATATTGGAACGGTCGGTTCGGAGTTGACCATCAGGAAACCCGTTTTTGGCCAAAGCCGCCTTCACTAGTGAAGTATGTAATGCTTGCTTCCTTCTGCATTCTCGCTGCATCGCTGCATGTGGGATGCAACACATACGGCCAGATTGGGGAGATTGATGTGATGGGGTCTGAGCCGTCTATGCAGTCTATGCAGTCTATGCAGTCTATGCAGTCTATGCAGTCTATGCAGTCTATGCAGTAAGCCTTCTTCTTGCCTTCCCCCTCCTTTCAAGTTCCTGCACCATTGTGCTTCGGTACCTCGCAGCCCATGGTTCTCTCGCACCATGATTGGCGGCGATGCCCTCACCTTCGGCCCAATCAGAGAGAGAGCAGCCTTCTCGCTTCGGCTTGTTTTGCCCATTTGGCATTGCAGCTTGCTTATTCTGCACCACGGACTGCGACATCCATCTTCAGCAAAAGAAACAGAGTTTGTTCGCTTCTTTTCCACGTCTTGTGGTTCGCTCGGCTGCGTGTCTCGCATTGTCTCGCCTTGTTCGCCTCGCAGAGCGCATTGAAACTAGCAAACGACATGCTACTTCAATCCCCGAATCTTCTCGCAGTGACTAGTAATTGACGTCAAGAAATTGACTGACATTTCGTGTTTTGCCGAGACAGGCCGAACGTTATGTTGCGGCATGTTGCACCAAGGACTCAGGAGAAGCTGGAGGGGAGGGGGGACTGGTCTCCGTCGATGTGCATTGCGATTCGACCTGGGCAAGGCAGACCCCCCTTGATACTTGTCACCTTGTGTGAAAGCGAGCTGAAAACTGCACGTCTCACGACAGGCGATGAGTTCAGGTCTTCATGGGCAAACGCGTCTCAACACGGCTTGTGTGGCTCATGGACTACTGTATGACTTGCATACGCTGGGTCGAAGCGTTCAAAGGGATCAAGAGGCAACCGGCAGAAGCGAAGACATACATACATACTTATACTGGACCCTGGCGGTGAACATGCGATGCTCCCTCCTATTATTTGACATCAATTTCGGGGCTTGGATGGCACTTGCCACTACTTGCGTGGCTTGAGCAGAGAACTTTGGGACTTTGAACTTTTCATATCGTGGGTACATAAGATGTTGCATGTTGAAAGCTCACCGACTGTAGAATATATTGCGAGACCCCTGGACTTATAATGACGACATAGGCATTTCACGACATGGGATATTCCGCTATTCTCCGTTCGTCCGTGTGTGATCCAAGACATCGGTTATCCAGACACATGGTAGTTAGTAGTTAATTCCTGTGCGCTTTCTCAATCAGGCCTCTCTCGGACGGATCTCCCAGCCGCTGCAAATGCTAAGCTGTTTCGAGGTGTTTGACTTGGTCTCTCGCCACGAGAATTACAACTAGATGTCCAATTGTTGCTGCTCTGTACCTACCTAGGTAGATATGTACATGTAGACTATATACATAGACTACATACTCCGTAGTGCTCAGTGCCTGTGAGTCGTGACAATGCAAGGCGAGGCCCTACTAGGATGCGAACAGGGGCTGTCTACAACACCATTGGCTGAGTTTGGCCATGTCTGATGAGTCGTCGGCTCTGACAGAGACCCTGGGTTTTAAGCACGCAGCGTACCTATTCCGTGTCACCCTCCTCGCATGCATGTGGCCAGTGTGGGTGATTGACGTGCTCGGCCTAGCTGACTGCAAGTCTGCAATTGAGGTAGTAGGACGGCTGCACACTTTTTTTTTCGCCGTCAACTTGTCGTCTGCTGTATTCTGGCGTTTGGCGTTTGGCGTTTGGCGTTTAAAGCAGACAAGATTTGGCCTGACAGGGTGCTGACAGAGTGCTGACAGAGTGCTGGCAGAGTGCTGGCAGAGGGCCGCGACTGATCCTGTTGCTACATACATATTCTGAGATACAACTATTTGCCTAGGGAAACAATCTGGCGCATTATTACCTAGATCGTGGGGCCGAATCCTCCAACACGCTCGGCTCATGTTAGTCGATTCAACAGAGGCAACACTGACCGCACACCCCAGGCTTTTCTCCACGTGTTCAATGGTCGGGCTGTAACCGAGTATCGTCTGTATCGTCTCTGACCCCGAGCGCTTCTTCACCCTTCCGCAGCGCATGATGCGCCGTGCTCCGAAATGTACCACGATAGAGATGCTCGATGGGCCATGCATGGCCTTTGAACTTTGAGCATTGTGTGCTTCAGGGAACCGGTGCCTGAAAGAAGAACATCTCGTGCTGTCATCACACACTGTGGACTCTGGAGTGTCACTGCTATGTACCTAATGTATGTAACTGCTCTCCTCCGCCACGGCATTGCCGCATCACTGATCATTGATCACAGAGAAAACAGGGCCCAGGGGGTAGTTATGTATCATCGGAAAGTCCCGATGACGATCAAGGAACTACTCAGTCATGCCGGATGATGAAGAAAAATTCGGCCGACCGTCGCAGTCGTAAGCCGTGAGGCGCGGCATGATGCATCTCCAGCAGGTCATGGATTCAAGCGTACCACCTTCCCTTCAGCATGCCATTCACCGTTGTCAAGCTGAAGCGTACACGGGCAAATAAAACCGCTCTGAAGTGTGAATGCCAATCCGTTACACCACATCATGAGGAGCGGCGAATAGTACATTAGTAGTCGCACCTGCAGCCCGTAGTTAGGCTGTAGGTACATACATACATACATACATACATACATACATAGCGGCGCTAGCACTGCGGGCATAAATGCACTGCCCTGTTCTCCTCTCCGATAGGTAGAGGAAATCATGCACCCCGGACGGAGGAGTCATGTCGATCCGAGCAAGAGAACGAAAATCGGAGACGCTTCTCAAGTAAGCCTGTAGTTAACTAACCAGCGAGCGAGCTGCGAATTGGAGTCGGTTCAAGATAATAGTATGTTACAGTACAGTCCGAAGAATCATCCACAGCATTCAAGCACCTCGACAGAATTAAAAAAAGCAAAAAAAGCAAAAAAAGCAAAAAAAGCAAAAAAAGAAAAAAAGAAAAAAAGAATATCAACAAAACGTTTCTGACTCAGATGACATCACGTCATTCTTCTTGTTGCACCGTGCACCGTGCACGGCCGACGTAATATCGTGGCACTCAGGCACCAAGAAATCCGGCCGAGCCAAGCCCCAATGCATGGGCAAGCTAATGCAAAGAAGCGTCGCCATCAGCTTCTACTGCCTTTTTTTTTTCTTTTTCTTTTTTTTTAAAAAAAATTCTATACTAAGGATGGTCTAGTGCTCACTCAATGCAAAGGTAGGTACATGTGTAGAGAATTTAGAAAAGGGGAAAACAGCGGTCTGGCTCGATGGTAGGGGTGCTGTGTCGTGAGCACCACTGACCCGACCAGACAGACGTTCATGCAAAAAGAACGTGGAGTTATTCTGTGTGAGGCGCGCATCCGCTGTGGCTTTTGATGTTGCTGATGCTTTTTCTCATGGTGGTATATATGTACCTGGTCTACTCCGTATGTTTGTGATAGGTACTCGGCCTTATCAGCGGCGTACGTTGGAGGGGAACATACGGCAAAGGCAAAGCACGCGTCAAGGTCTTGGTAGTTAATAGTTATCCAGATCTTCGATAACGTTTTCGATTATTATATATATTTTTTGGGGGAGAGATTTCTACCATTCGTTATTATCAGATAGACCGCAGCGCGTATCTGTCCATTGGGTCTGACTTCCGAGTTACATACCGAGGCACAAGCGTCAAGGTCCAGCCTCCGGGGACAGTGGTCCAAAATGATGCACACGCCACAGTCGTGAGTTGTAACTTGCAAGCTCTGAGCTCAGGCTCAATGGCACACAAAAGACACAATAGAGAAGCAGGCAGACGCTTCGCACGGAAGGGGAAAAAAAACGACATTTGCTTGATTCTCACGAGTTACATTACAGAGTCCTGCCCTCCCATAGAGGGTGTATATCCTACTCATGCCCACATCACCTTCCCCCCTCATCATTCACCATGCTCGTCTGGTCTACATGCGCCATTACTCCAAACCAACGCCATCGAAACCTGTTTTTTTCATGTTCCTTCTTTCCTGTTCTTTTTTTTTGTATGTCTTTGTATGTGTGTGGAAATATGCCCATTGATTCCTCGTTGTAAACACAGAGAACGTGACTCCTGAATAAGGATAGGCAATCTTTTTTCCACCCTCCTCTGGAACAGCTTTGGTGTAGCTGGTCCGAAACATCATCTCTGCCTCGTCCTTGTCTTTGCTGTCCTATAGTGAGGGTTTGCAGCTTTTCTGTCAGAGGCAACGAGAAAGAGGGGAGGAATATTTCCCCGCTCATGCGCCGGCATAAAGAGCAACCATGGACCCCTCTGTTCGTGAAATCAGCGACGCAAGGAAGACTAATTTCTCCTCAGGAGCTCGCGAATCGGGCGGCTCTCTTCTCAGCCTTGGCTCTATCGGCAGCGCTAAGCGTATCACCACCATGCTCCTTGTCGCTCTTGTTGCGGTTATTATTGCCGCGACCGCCACCGCCCTTGCGGCCTCTTCGGTCCAAGCTCTGGCGCTTCCCGGAATGATGATTGCCATCACCGCCGGTAACACGGTCGCGACCACGCTTCAACTGCCGCTCCGGAAGCGCAGCGTCCAGCCCCGAGGAAAGCTCCGTCTGGTCAAGGCCGAACCGCTTGGCCCGGTCTGCGCGCTGCTTGGCTTCGTCATCGTCCTCAAGACCAAACCTCTTGGCTCGCTCGGCACGCTTCTTGGCTTCGTCTTCGGCAGCGGTGGATGGCAGCCCCATTGCAAAAGAAGGCGCAGGTGCGGCAGACGCGTCGGCTTCAGCTGATGTTTTTCCTCCTGGCTGGTCGGCTCCTGTCACGGGTGCCGCAGCCCCTGCTGACTTGGCGGACTGTTCTGACTTCGACGCGGCGGCCGGGGGTGCGGCTTTCCCGACAGCAGATTTGGGGGCAGGAGCTTCGTCGTCGCTGTATGTAATCTCGTCTTCTTTGTCATCTATTTCATGGTGTTAAATACGTTGTCTTTCCCAGCCGTAGCTCACTCTGTTCAGGCTTTTCGTCCAGACGCTGTGTACGAGCTGGAACGGGAGCTCTCTATTGGTACCGGTCGGGAGAGGCACATACCTGGCTTGGCGGCCGTAGTTGCTTCCGAGTTCTTCTTTTCATCGTCTTCCTGCAATCGCGCGATCAGAGCTTGCTTGTTTCCGGTCTGGAGAAGCTTGCGCTGCCCTAGCATGGCCTTCAGGTCAGGGACCTTGAAGGTGTTGTAGTCTGCCATTATGATGGGAGATTATGCTGGGCGTGATCTTGAGGAGTCGGTGCTGCGGCAGATGCACAGAAGCCGGGACAGATTCGTTGCGATGTTGTCTGCTTGTGATGCGGTTAGATGCGGTTAGGGCGGCACTGGCACACAATGCGACGTCAATCGCGGCACTCTGCGGAGAGAGGGAAGCAAGCACCGAGAATCGGGAGAATCGGGGCAATCTACTGAATCTCGCAAGGTCGTGACTGGTAAGAGCGTGCGTGAATGAGTTTGGTCAGGCTATCGCGGTTTCGGGTGCTTGGAGAGTTGATGGCTCGAAGAACAGAACAAGGGAAGCTCCCAGCAGCTTCACCTGCGCCGTTGTTCCTGGGGGGCCGGTGCGTTATGCAGCGGGGAACGGCCGCCAGCCAGCAGCTCGACGAAGCCGGTTAGTCATCCGCGCTGTGTGGAGCGCAAGGGACGATTTACTATGGGGCCAGAAAGCTGCTGCGAAGTCTATAAATCTGACGCACCCTGCAGCAAAATTTATATCTATGTACATACATAACACAACTCTCTCCTTTACACAATTTTCTCGGCAACGGTGCACGGACCACGTCCGCCCACTTCTGTTATGATTTGGCTGTATAACCTGCTGTAGCCCTAACAG
>SRPP01000307.1:0-30350 GCA_018360055.1 Claviceps monticola
TTCATCATCAAAGAAAATCCTCGATTTGGCCCATCCATGAAGCGCCGTTTGCTTCCAACAAAACCTCAACGGACCCCCTCACCCCCCCCTCCCCCGGCCCCCTCCTCATCAAAGCCCCCAGCCCCAAGTCCTTCCACGCCGACTGTCTCAAGCGCTGCGTCGCGCGCTGGATCCCAAACGCGGCATGCTGATCCGGGACCACGTCGTCCTCGTCCTCTGGGTTCACAGGCTGGTGCTGCGGCGCCACGTAGATTTCGTCTGAGGGGAGCTTATCCTTGCAGAAATCTTCGAAGAGGTCTGCGTCGGAGGCGCGGTGCATGTGGATTTGGGTGTAGGAGGAGTCTTTGTCCTGTGGGGGGGGGGGGGGGGGGGTTGTCAGGTTTGATTTTCTCTGTGCGTGTCTTCTTCTGTCTTGTTGGTTTCTTTGGATGTACTGCATTCTGAGTTCTGGGGGGGGCACTTTTTTCAGGACGTGAGTGAGGGTAGAGAGGGGAGGGTTGATGGCGTACCATGGTTGATGCGCTTGCAATGAGATGCTGGGGACTGAGGAGATTGTGGAATTATATCTCTGTACTTCGTAGTTTGGAAGGTTGTGTTGTTTGGTGTAGGCGGGAGGTACATACTTTCACGATACATACATGTAGTTAACTATGTCGAGAGTCGAGGGACGAGAAGACGTTGTTACTGTGGGTCCATGCCCAAGTTGTGGGTCCAATGCGTGTCACTGCCAACTGGCAACTGGGCGCTCTCAGATCGTGCGGCTGAAACGGAAGACAACAAAACAAACTCACAAACGCCTCAAAGAATACTCCGGTAATTGGTTGCCAATTCTTACCCGCGTGGCAACCGAGGTTCAGATCCAGATATAAAAAAGTCACCTGATATCATGGGTATATAGGCTTGAAATCTTGTAGTTATGTACTACAATACGACCACATCGATCCTCCTCCCTAGAAAGCTCGTGTAGTCCCCTATCCTATGCACTCATCATCAACAGCCCACCACAATGTCTAATTATATCCAACTCCCCCAGCCCAATTGACCCCGAAAATGCACCGCAAGTCAAATCTCGAATAGACGTCTATGCCCACGTCACCCATCGTAGTCGACGTTGAATCCGTCCCTTCCAATCAAAGCTCTTGATAAGAGTCCACCAGGAAAGTAAACAAGAAGAATAGATAGAAAATGCAGAACCAAAAAAAATTTTTTAGGGAACTAACCCGCAGGAGACGGCGGGAAACCAAAAAAAAAAAAAAAAAAAAAAGTCCCAGGATGAAGAAGTTCAGAAGATCGAGATGGAGATGACGACTTCATCAGCGTCGTGGCCAAGAGATGCTAAACGCGTCGCAGAACCCTGCTTCGCAATCACGCAAGAGCTGAGACAGCAGCCAGCTTGTCTGGGCATTCAAATCTTGTACTCACGAGTCACATCCCCCATCTTGTCCTCAACTCGAAGGCTCGTTTTCGATGCGCCAAAACTTCCATCCCTCTCGCTCGCCAGCACCGCCATGTACGCCCACAAGCTTATCCACACCCTCGGTCCCCTCTGCGTTGAGGAACATGTCAACATCAATCTCCATACCGCCCTCGTCGTCCTCATCCGTTCCATTTTTTAAGACTGCTGGCCATAGCACGCCAACGCCATCGCCACCCAGCTTGACCTCATAACGGCCGTAATTTTGCTCATCCAACTGCTTCTCCATTTTTGCCGTTTTTTCTGGTGGAACATCAGGTCGCAAGAGCGTAATGGAGCAGCCGCCACCACCGGCGCCTGTGATTTTCGTCCATCCCACCCCCTCGTGATCTATCAGTTCGCGGACCCTTTCCAGTCGAGGATGTGATACACCGAGCGAAACCAATAATCCATGGTTGATGCTCATCAGTTCGCCAAGCTTCCGTAAACTGTCTTCGTCTCCCTCGACAAAGCGCTCGTGCGACAGGAGTTCCGCGGCAGAATTGGCGGCTTTGTCCATGGCATCGAGAATTGAATCCAGCAGCCCAGGGTGGGTCGCCTTGAGTTTTGCGACTTTGGCAACCTCGTGAGCCGTGGACTTGAGCTGCCTCGTATCCACTATGAGGAGCGGAAGTACTGGAAAGTCCCATAGCGGGCGCACGGCTGGAGGTTTATTGAAGTCTGTTCTCTGAAACATGACAGCTTTCCCTTGCGTGGCGACCGTGTTGTCGACTCCAGAGGGATTGCCATGGATACACATTTCATAGACAAAAGCCCATCGATTGATGCGCTCGAGTTGGAGTCGAGCCTCCTCCATTGGTTGGTCGGGATGTGGCCCTGATAGCGTCCGCAACTGTATGAGAAGAGCCGCCGAGGCACAGACGGCAATGGACGCACTGCTCCCCAGGCCAGCGCTGATAGGAATCGTCGATCGCAGAGTATATGTGCATCCTGGGAAGGCTGGCGAGGCAAGGGAGAGGAAAAGATAGAGGAAAGCTCGCGCGGAGCTTCTGTGTATATGGCGGATGTTGTCGGGGCTGTCGGGAGACAAGCACGCTATGTGTGGTTCGAGGGCCGCAAGCAGCTCTGGATCGAGCTCGGTGACGCGAGAGTAGTATGACTTCTTCTTGGAGGGCTGATGGAATGCATCCCACGGTAATTGGTTAATGTTCCACGTGTGAACAAAGTCGATGTCTGGGAATCGTAGTGTGATGGTCTGTTTCGACTTGGAAAGCGTGGTGACATGCAGGTATGATCGTAACGAAATCGCGGCAGCAATCGCGGCCTAGTGAGAAGGGCGTAAGCGCAACCATTTTCAGTACACATTACTCAGAAGCGGAAGTGTCATGGAAAGAAGGACGATTTCAAGAAAAGGGGTCCATAGATATGTGCAAACCCAGGGGCCACAATCATGCGTCCAAGACGTACTTTTCCATGAACAACTGAATGCTCACCAAACACAATGACCTTGCCTGGCGCAGAGACCATGAAAGCCGGTGCCATGGGACTGGATTGCTTCCGATCGACTCCCAGATGGCAGGCCAAGGGGCCATCGACGTTTGCGCCAGCCATTCCGCTGGTCGTGTTGGGATGCGAA
The DNA here is from genome assembly GCA_018360055.1 of Claviceps monticola. Classification (NCBI taxonomy): domain Eukaryota; kingdom Fungi; phylum Ascomycota; class Sordariomycetes; order Hypocreales; family Clavicipitaceae; genus Claviceps; species Claviceps monticola. Next base: position 3,051 of record SRPP01000307.1, read on the forward strand.
AGAAAGCAGCTTCTGGCGTGCAAACAGACCGGCAGACACAGCTGTCAAAGAGTATGAAGAGTATGAAGAGTATGAAGAGTATGAAGAGTATGAAGAGTATGAAGAGGGAACAGTATACGAATGTCCGAAGCTTGAAAAGAATAAAAGAACACGTTTATTCCCACGAGTCGCGAGTGAGACACTCGGATTTTAAGGCAGCGAGCGGTTGGCCAGGAGAGATAGCTATGGCCGGGCTCTGGGTTGAAGGCAAGAGATTCGCTGTTGCCCCGATTCGGGATGGCTGTCCACTGTGTCCAGTGGTGTGCAGCTAGTGTTGCAGGGGTGACCTCAAGCTTGCGAGTCGCACCGATCAGGGGTCGCGGTGGGGGTGAAGCATGTACCTACGGGAAAGCATCCAGGACTCACCAGAGATGACAAGGGAACACGAAAGGTGGACAATTGTCGGACAAAAGTTGGACACGGAAATCTGGTGAGAGACAAGAGTAAGATCTCAAGAGGTCCTCGCTTCAAGATCCCCGACTCAGCGGCCAGAGAACAGCGTCCAGGCTGTGTTCGCCCGTCTTTCCTCCACTGCGGTACATACTTCGTCATGTACGGAGTACATATGTATTGTAATACATACATCTACGACAAGGAGAGGGGACAAGCACCCACTAGGAGTTCCCTTTGTTCCACGTTTTGTTGTGTTTACCGAGTACATACTCCGAAGGTATCGCTGGATTTTTAATGCTTGGCCTTCGATTGGCGAGAAGGAGACAGACAGACCCGAGCCGAGGCCGCAATCCGGAGAGCCTTGCTTGGCCGGCTGGCCGCTGGTTGGCTGGAGCCTGGAGGCAATCTTCGGCTTCGGATGGAACGGAGAAAGGACAGGCATTGCGCATTCTTTTGTTTCGGCTTGCGCATTCGAACCATACCTAGTTGTAGGTATTCATGGACGGGCTTCTTCAGGTTACCGGAACACCGGCCTGTAGGCTGTGAGGCTGCGAACATCCCTCCCGCTCCGAGACAGCTTCATGAAAGGCACCTTGCCGACACTGGTTTTTCAACATTTCCAATTTGATCTAGCTTGAATGTAACTGCCTGTCCATTATTAAACATGACCAAATTCATCAACGTCGCTCATCATGATGCGACCTACTCCGTACAAGACGCTCACCGTCGCTGATGGAGAAGGAGTCAAATCATCCAGTGCGTGGCATTGTTAATAATGTGGTGTGATATCAACTCGTCGTAGTGTGCAACATACTTACTCCCCCCCTCAGAGTCCGAACTCGTTGATCATATGCCGAAGGCAGCCACCCCTTGAAGACCCATCTGTAATTCGCCTTCTCGGCTAATGGTTCATGATTCTTTAATTCAAAGAGCACGTCATCGTTACGCTTCTTTATCTGATACCATGCCATTGCAAATCTGGGTCTCGGTTTCGTAGCCATCGTGATGATCCTGTCCGTGGGAAAGCAGGACCGCAAAACTCTCTTCTTGGCCAATATATTATTATTCCCTCATGTGCTTCTCCATGAGTATGTAAGCGTTACGTGTCTTGTCTCGTACCATACATAGGCCCTTGCATTGGAACTTTCGAAGTCCCTTGTTAATTTTTTGCCCACCCTACCCCTCGAAAACAGAAAAAGACAACCCTCTGCTTAGCTGAGGTATCCCCTCACCTTACTCTCAACAGCGTCACGTCTGTAGTCTCAAATAATGCGAAGACCCATGCAATGGAAGAGTCTGATCATTGTTCCGCCCATCTTGTCTGTAGTAGCCGAGAAGAGGGGGTCTTCTATTTTGTGATCCCACGGAGTATTTACATGGGTATACTTAAATTTCTTCTCAAAACGTACGTCAATAAGCGCCACATTTCTCGACTCATAGCGTATGTGAATCCATGTGCACAACTTCCCCTCTTCTACTTTCCGCCCGTCTTGCCAGTCGGGATGTAGAACAGCACAACCCTCTTGCCCTTGTCACCAGCCTCACCAGGGGCCCAGTCATCCATGCCCTTGTCCACTCGGTAGAAGCCTCGTCGCTCAAGCTGAATAATATCATCCTTTTTGAGCTTTCCGACACCGCCATCACAGACGGCCTCCACGACGCTGGACGTGTTGGGGTTCAAGAAGTCCTCCAAGTTGTCATCCTCCTCCAGCTTGTCCTTGGTAATCAAATGGTCAAAGTCCCACAGCTCGGCCGGCACAGGCTCCAGACCCTCAGCCGACAGCCAGGTGATCTTCTTATCGGTGGACTTGAAGTCACCCTTGATGTTGAGCTCCAGTGTCATGGTCTTGATGGGGTCTTCGGAAGGAAGCTCGCGGACAAAGGCGTTGCCCCAGCCCATGAGGGTGATTTCCTCATTCAGCGTAAAGCTCTTGGCGTCCTCCTGGTCAATCAGGATCTCGGAAGAGAAGGCAACGTCCTTCATGCCGACATCGGGATTCTTGGGGTGCTTGGGTCGCTGCTCGGTGACCACGCCTGAGGGAGCCTCAGCACCCGTGAGCTTCACCTTGACCATGTTGTCGCTCAGCAAAGCCGTGTGACGAGCCACCACGGGGTCGATTTCCTTCTTGTTGGCTGCCCAGAAGCTGGTCCAGTCCAAGTTGACAACGTTACGGCTGGGACCCTGGCGGATAATGAAGTCTCGCAGCGCCGCAACAGACATGCCGCGACGACGTACACCGCGAACTGTGGGCATCCGTGGGTCGTCCCAGCCCCATACCTTGCCTGTATCGACGAGTTTGGCGAGTTTGCGCTTCGACAAAAAGGTCTTGACAAAGTTCATTCGGGCAAAGTCCCACATGTGTACCTGGCGAAGGCTCAAGGTATCGAGAAACCACTGGTACTGCGGGTTGCGGTCGGTGTACTCGGTCGAGCGCAAAGCGTGCGTGACACCTTCGTAGCTGTCAACTACGGGACAGGCAAAGTCATACATGGGATACATGTTCCACTTGCGTCCCGTTCGGTGGTGGGAATTTTCAACGTTGCATCGGTAGATGACGGGATCTCTCATAGCCTTGTTGGGATCGTCCGCTGAGATCTTGGCTCTGATGCAGTGGGCTCGTCCCTCGTCAGAGGCCTTCTTCATCTCCTCAAAAATGCGCAAGGTTTCCTCCACAGTTCGGTCGCGGTGCTTGGATGGAATCCCGTCCATACGCTGGGCACGCATCGTCTCCTGGTCGGTATCATCTGCGTACGCCTTGCCCATAGAGATGAGCTTCTTGCACATGTCGTAGAGATAGTCGAAGTAATCCGAGGTATAGGTAAGCGCATCCGGTTTGATACCCATGAGGGCAAGGTCCTCGACGATCGCGTCCTGGAATTCCTCGCTTTCTTTGGCCGGGTTTGTATCATCGAGACGGAGTCGCATCTGGCCCTTGTAGGCAACGTGGCCAAAATAGTCACTGAGAAGAGCGGCTTTGGCGTGCCCAATGTGCAGGTAACCTCTTTTGGTTGGGTTAATTCATCTGTCCTGCCCCAGTAACTCTCCATTGTGGTAAGGGACTTACGAGGGCTCTGGCAGAAATCGAGTCACAACACCTTTCTCAGTATCCTGAAGCGCGAGATTGTAGTTGGCGCCACCCTTGTTGGCGATCGCTTTGCCCTTGCCGGCGTCCTCCTGAAGCTCCGGGTGCGTCTGTTCCAAAAAGGTGAACCATCTTGTCAGGTTGGGCAGACCGTTTCTTCTGATGGATCCGATAGCTACTTTGTTGCTGCGAAGGGTCTGCCAAATCTTCTTCTCAAGATCTCCCAGAGTGTAGCCCTCCAGGTAAGTTCGTAACGTCAGGTGTTTATCGAGGTCGCGGAGCCGTGGCTCGATGGTGCGAAAGTCTCCGGAGAGATTGTCGGCGAGGACAGCGAGCTCCTCGTGCTTCATATTGGAAGCTTGATGAGTTTTTGGTTTATTTCTTGCCTTTCTTCTTGTCGGCCAACACTGATCAGGTGCAAATAAACTTAGGAATCAAGCTGTCGAAATGGCAGAGCTGGGTCACTGACTCTGAACTCACAGCCCTTTTTTCATCTTGAAAGTGGAGAATGGAGGGGCTTGGGCCTCTTATCGATAATACAAGGAGTACAAGGGTACATCATGGGTCTCCTACTCTGCTGCGCGTGCCCCCCCTTGACTGTAGATAATCGCCGGTATCGGCACACTAGTCATCAGCACGTGATAATTTCCTCTATGTCCAACAACAACATTACGTAAGATTTTCATGGAAAATCATTTACAGGACGTAGCCGCCCCGACCACTACGTCCGTCTACATACTCACAATTTGCAAGTTGCAACACGATTTTATTTCGTGCTCCTACCATCTGATTTCCTGCAGCCTACACCTGCAACACAAACATGCCCGAAACTGAACGACATATTGATGATCTTGACTCCGAACTATCATTGCGTTACAGGTCTACAAGTGCTATGTCCCTCATGAACTTCGTCAAGAACAAGCGCAGAGTGGAGTGTCAAGGCAGGCGTGCTTGTTGGTCTTGACGAAGTTCATCAGGTAGTACTTGTAGCCCTGTAACGCAATGATAGTTCACTAGAATTATGACAGTATTGCTCTTGTCAATACATTCCTTGAAATTCTCAAGGTTCTTGCAGTCGGCTGCCATCTTGATGCCTTCGAGCTAGATGGTCTTTTGGGGTGCCGTTTTGTTGAGATCGGATTGATGTTGTAATTGTATTGGATTAGAGTTGAGCTTATGTCGCGATTCTATTGCAATAAAGTCGAACACATAGAATTGCACTTGGGTCGGTCTTGCATGAGATAAAATGGTCCGAAAGCATCGCTGGTGAGGTGGAACATTCCCGAGCTGGGCATGTACCCTATCTTCAAAAATGCCATAACTCTATCGACCGCGCGAGGAGTCTGTCCAATCTTTCGAGACGCGATAGTATCCGACTAGATGTTCTTCTTGATGTCAAACCGACCCTGGATTACTTATCGTTTGCGATACGAATCGGCGTGGGCAATTCGGTGCACTTGTTTCTGAGATTTTACCACCCAGGCAATTGGCAAGCAATTTGTATGTGGTCTTACGGTCGCGTTTGAATAAAGCAAATACCTCTACAGCCCCCCCGAGTCACAAGGTTCTTCTGAGGTCAATGTTTTGGCTTTTAATTCAGCTTTCGTTGAGTTACCTAGCGTTGAAATATCACACAGATTTAGGTTGGTTACATAGTATGTATGACATCTTGCATCGGCGTTGACCCCTTGGTCTGATCTTCCCGCCTCCACCTCGCACATAATGAGGGATCTGGCCGTCCAACTCAGACGACGGTTTCTAATGCTATATGCGCAGGATATGAACAAAATCTCAATCAGTTTTAAACATGTTAAGCTGGTGTTGTGGCGCATCGAGAGATGATGTGGAGCGGCAGAAATCGCACTGTGATGACCCCACTTTATAGAGGGAAAAAAATAGTTATTGGTACTCCGTATATGCATACATACATACATATGTACATGTATGTATCCGTACAAGCTATGTACACAAAGAGCCAAGATTCAACGCCTAACCCTCCAGGCAGCAAGTTCATCCGCCAATGCTGGACGCCTTTTCGCGTTTGCTTTAGAAGCAGAGTCCTACTACAAAAAGTTTCGAGGTTTATCTCACGCTCAACAACAACCATGAAACCAATGGATCGGTGCTTGGCCTCCATGGCCAGGCTGAGTATCACGCAGGTATCCAGGCCGTCGCTCACATCTATACCCCGGTTCCTTGCGCCGTCAATCGTGCAGCAAACTCGTCAAGCCTCTGATAAGCGGCCGAAGAAAAGCAAGGCGCCGAAGCCGACGCTATCCAAGGATTACAATCGCCCAGACCTTGATCAATTGAAACTTCCTCGGTGGACTCTTTGCGAAGCTATGCGGTATGGATGCGACCCCTTGAGACGAAAAGTACGGCCAATCATTGTTCGGAGAATACATACTCATTGCAGCTTCTAGCATCTTGCGAGCTTCCGAAGTTGGCCAACCGCCTGCGTCCATCAAGTACGAACTTCACATCAACCTCAAAACACCGCGCAACGGTCCCGTAATCAAAGGCAGCATTCGACTTCCCAACGCAGTGCAAAGCGAGTGGCAGATCGCCGTCATCTGCCCTGAGGACAGCGATATTGCGATTGCCGCGGCCGCGGCCGGTGCCGTCGCCGTCGGCGAAGAAACCATATTCGAAGCCGTACGCGCCGAAAAGATCGGGTTCGATCGCCTCATCTGTCACGAAAAAAGCGAACAGGCCCTCAACAAGGCAGGCTTGGGCAAGATTCTAGGACCCAAGGGCTTGATGCCCAACAGGAGAATGAAGACCATCGTGGACGATGTGGGCAAAGCCATTCGCGACTTGGCCGGAGCTGCTGAGTACCGAGAGAGGCAAGGCGTCATCCGCCTGGCCATCGGCCAGCTTGGACATACCCCTGATCAGCTCAAGGCAAATATCTCGGTCCTCTTGAAAAGGATCAAATCCGAATGTGCTGACCTTCAAGACGAGGTGGCCAAAGACATCCACGAGGTGATTCTGAGCACTACCAACGGCCCTGCTTTGAGTTTGAATGCGAGATTCCATGATCCTGAAAGCAAGATGAAGCCTGAGGCTTTGGCCGGTGTCATGTAAGAATTTGGGTTGTAAAAGTCGAATATATACAATGTACATTAGTCGTCATCTGACGGGTAAATCATGTTGCCCCTAGCATGGGATGCAGGATGGAGAGGAAAACAAAACACCACGGGCAGCTTAGTAGCATGTTTCCAGATGAGACACGTTTCAATTTCTAGTTTCCATGTCAATCGAGTCTATTCATTTGCCTCCTCGAAGGAATTTTACGGCTTCACTTTGAGCATCGAGCAAGCGATATATAGCCAAAAATTTCAAGACTCTGTTCTGTCCCTCGGCGCCTGCGCCTCTCGCCTCCTTGAGAGCATGACCCAAGTCTAGGAGTAGGGTGTTTCGGCACCTCGTCAACCGCTCTTCCAACTTGATCACAAAAGGGTGGTCCTGATCCAGAGATTCTTTCAGCAATATGGCCTGGCCGCATTGCGTTGCCGATTGGAGCAGCCTTCCAGGTGAGCTTCCCACCAGACCGGCTGCGGAATCACTCTCGTCCTCGTCGCTGCTGTTGTCTGAGGTCCAATCGCCGGCCTCCCCGCCGCCAGGCAGACTATCCAGGGCCAGCCTCTTCTCCAGCATAGCCAATCTGTCGTCAAGCTCCAGCATTTTTCTTCCCTCCTCGATATGTCCCCTAACAAGTCGTAGCTCATCGTTAAGCTGTCTTGTCTCGCCTTTCTTGCGGGCCACTTTGGCTTTGACCTCCTCCACGGCCCGACGGAAGCCCAGCAGCGCAACCTTTACGTCTCCGACTTTTTCATCGCCCCCCTTGAGCTCTGAGCCTAAAGATAGAAAAGCTGTGTAGTTTGCGTTGACGAGCTCGAGGAGCTCGGCGCTAATTACGGCACTTCGGTCGCGAAGATCGGATCGTAGGTCTTCGAGGGTCTGATGGCGGTGAGGCAAAGCCGACAAGTACGCAGCGGGGTCGAATTCCTCAACGACAAAGTCTGACCGAGGGAGAGCCGCTGGGAAGGGTAAGGGGGCGTCGTCATCATCACTGGAATCGGAAGAGTCGGAGGGGACGTTGTATGATGTAGAGGAGACGCGGCGTTGAGGGGCTGAATGTGCTGCAAGATGTGACATTGTGTGCGAGTGCACCTCAGCAAGGGCCAATCGAATTGGGACTGTTTTTTTTTATCTCTTCACTTTGTATCTTTTCATAACGGCGGGGAAGATTCGTTGCCGGAACTTGTCATTGTTCGTAGAAGCTGCGCGTTCTCTCCTTACGTGGACAGTTTGTGTTGACTCCGTTGGGTTACAACAGGTACGTGTATGTACATGTACCCACTTGGAGTTCTTGGTGGTACGTAGCCCTCGTTATCGCATAACTCCGTTAGTTGCATTACCTCGGGAGCCAAACCTGCAAAAGTATTCCCAGGAATTCACCGAGAATCAAGCAAGAGCTACATGGAAAAGAAAGCGTATTTGGTATCGGTATCTTGATCAGATGCACTTCATCCGTTCAGCCAGAGTGGGAGCGTACACACTTGTGTACAGGGTATCAGCCACGTGGAAGAGCCCAGCGTCCAGTCCAATGCACTGGCTTCAATCTCAGCGGCCGTTTTGTTGGAGTTGAAGTTGCAGCCAAAGGACCAATAGTGGTTCACACTTCAAAAACTTTCACACCCAAATGGCGTCTTCTTGTCGGCTGGTGCGTTTTAGTGAAGTCGAGCGCGGCGCAAAGTCACCTCTGGGATCCCGTCTACATGATGAACTTACAGTCGTAGGATCTGCGTGGAACCCGTCATGGAAATCCTGAGTTGGTAGGTCCTCTCCGAAGTAGGCCTGTTCACTGACTCCGTATTGCCCAACGCGAGGCCTCGAACGCCACCGAAGCAAACATGATGATGCTTGTGGACAAGAAGCCAGTGTGCAGAGCGGGGGGATATGGATTTAGGCAGGCAGCTGCGTGGAGAACATCAAGGGCCAGGATTTATCAATCGAATCTTATCAATCGATCACGATCAGCCCCACCTTTTAGCCTCCCGTAACCGGACCACCAACATTGTCTGCCTCATTTAAAAAGGGTCTACGCCTGCCCTCTGCTAATAGATAGGTAAGAACATACATACCTACCTAGTCGTTCTGAGTTTTTTGTCCTTCATTCCCGAAGTCCCGAAGGAGCATTTTTTTCTCAGACTCCGCGCCGCGTCAGATGGGATTGATGTCCAGCCAGTCACATCACCCTTTAATTCAGTGCCGACAACGCGGGCTACAAGTGTTTTTACGTTGGATTCATACGGAAGAGCGAAGTTAGAGACAACGGTGAAACCTCTTGACCACACTACTCGACAAAGGAAGACGGACCGAGATACCGTTCGCCAACGGCACTGACACTTTGTTGTCAAATCTCGTCCTCCAAATCAATTCGCTTATTTCGGCGCTCAAACAAGGCTCGACTCTGCATTGTCTTGTTCTGCGAGATATTGACTTCCCCGCGCTATAGAAAGAATCGCCAAATCCCATTCACGTTCCTCTTATCTGATCCTGCGCCTCATTCTAGTCACCCGAGAACCTGAATCGGAATTCCGAGGGGTCGACTCCACCCAAGTGACGAATCAGCATCCACGGCCGCCTCAAAACCTGCTCCACTCGTTTTCACCGACATGATGCCTTCCACTACGCGAGTCCACCAGTCCAGCGTCACACTTGAGAACAGCAAAGAGAAACCGATCACATTTCAAAGAACCTCCGGAGCTGACGAAAAGATCGTCTCCCGTGATACTGCGGCTTCTGTGCGATCCCTGGCGGCTGCCGTCACCCCACCGGCTCGAGTTCCGCTCCCGGGCAAGCCCCCGAAGGCAATCAACGCACTCAAACCACTCGGTGGCGGAGCACCGCCTCTGCCTCGCCTCTCAGCGCCACCAGCTGCCGACAACAAATCGATCATGGCTACCGTCGACAGCCCGAGTTTCATTGCGCAAAGCCCCAAGATCTCTATGACATCGAAGGAATGGGTCATTCCCCCTCGACCAAAGCCCGGACGCAAACCAGCTACAGATACTCCTCCTACCAGAAGAAAGGCACAGAATCGGGCTGCTCAGCGCGCGTTTCGCGAGAGAAGAGCTGCGCGCGTGGGGGAATTGGAACAACAACTCGATGAAATCAAAGATGGCTACCACAAAGAAGAGGGGGAGCTCAAGGACAAAATTCACAGCCTCGAGTTGGACCTGCAGTCGTTCCGCTCCAGATGTTTGCTATTAGAGAATATGCTTGATCGCGAGCACCAGGACCGTATCCGTGCAGAGACTGAAGCAGAAAATCTGAGGAGAAGGCACAGCGAAGGCCTGTATCGGTCTCACGGTATGAATGGTCCCGGTCACGCTTACAGTCACAACCCCAGTTCAACACACCATCATTCAAGCCGTCTCGGCTCATCGGACGGGCGCGATCCCCACTATATTCAAGACCGAAGCTTTTCCATATCTCAAACCATCAGCCCGCCGCTCACCTTAGACATCAGCTCGAATACTCCTGATGCTGATGCTGCCCTGACTTGCGGCAACTGTTCGCCCAACGGGCGCTGTGCCTGTGCTGAAGAAGCCCTCGCATCAGCGTCAGTGGGCTGCGGTAAATGCAGTTTTGGCTCTCCTTGTGAGTGCCTGGATCAGGTCCTTGGTGAAGGAAGAGTACCAGGACAAGCACAAGCACAAGCACAAGCACAAGCACAAGCACAAGCACAAGCACAAGCACAAGCACAAGCACAAGTACAAGCACAAGCACAAGCACAAGCGCAAGCACAAGCGCAAGCACAAGCGCAAGCACAAGAGCAAGGACAAGGACAAGAACAAGAGCTGAAGAGGCCAGCCTCTCCATCAGCAACATGGTCAGGAGGCAAGCGGCAGCACAGGGCCAGCGCGGAAGCGATTCCCCCCATCACCGAGACTGACTTGACGACTATTTTCTCACGACAACAAAAGCCAGCTCCCAGTACGATCGCGCCTGAGACGTCGTATGAACCATCTTCGTTCCGAAGTCAAGTGCCATCCGGAGACACTATGAGTTTCAGAGAAAAGTGTGGCTTCTGCGAGGACGGCACGTACTGTGTCTGTGCCGAGGATGCTGCCGGCATGGCCACGCCAGCGATGACTCCGTTTGAGACACTTCACCCATCTTCTCACCAAGCGCAAACGCCGCCTCCGTCAGAACCTGATGTACCCCCACCGCCCACGGTTGTGGAGATGACAGCCGATGGCGCCGTCAAACTACCTCGCCGCGGTGTGGGCAAGAAGCCGATAAGAGTCGCCCCGTCATTAACTGGCGGCAGCAGCAGCAATAATAGCAGTGGCTGTGGTACCAACGGCCCAGGTACCTGCGCTCAATGCCAAGTCGATCCCAAATCCGGGCTTTTTTGCCGATTGATGAACGCGAAGTACAGTCGTGAGCAAGGCCCCTCCTCCTCTGGGGGTTGCTGCGGCGGCAAAGGCGCCGGGGGCGGCTGCTGCAAGTCAGACTCACCGCCCGAGAAGATCACGCTGCCGGGTTTACCGACTCTGGGTCTCAGCTGTGCGGAGGCATACCAGACGCTCTCGAGTCACCGCAACTTTTCGAAGGCAGCAGACGACATATCTTCGTGGCTGCCTAAGCTGAAGACTACGGCGGCTGGACCTGTGGGTCGCGGGGGCCCTGTTTTGGGGAGGCAGGCTGTGGAGGTTGAGGCTGCGAGTATTATGAGCGTGTTGAAGGAATTTGATATTCGGTTTGGTCGTGAAGCCTAATTCCTCAAGGGCGCGGGCGATGATGCACCGAGGCCGTTGACAGTTCTGGTTTCGGGTCACATATGCATAGACACCGCTCTTGCTTGATTTTCAGGGTTGTTTTCAGGTGTTGCTTGGATGGCCTACAAAGGCTGGACACACAAAAATGGTGGCGGGTGTGATGTTTCTACGAGTTGTTCATTCATAGCATTTGCTGGAGTATTCTGAAGTTCATGTGCATTTCATTTTAGGTTTAGGGGTCCATTGTAATTATCTAGCACCTGTTGGCTGCGAATAGGATGACTGAAGCGAATTACCTTCTCTTGTGCTCTCGTTACATTCTGTTGCAAAATTGGTCCGAGTTTGGCTCTGATGGCGGTGTCGAATTCCTATACATAGCGTCCGATGCAGTAGCACACACCGTGTTGCGGCTCTTTTACATGTACATACCACGACTTTGAAACAAAACTCATGAATAGATGACAGCCAATAGGAAACCAAAGATCATAACATAACCCCGGGGCGACTTCATTGAGGGCAGCAGCAGCTACGGCATGTCTCCTCTGGCATCTGCGACCAAGCCATGTAGGATTCCAATAGCCTCAAAAGATGACATGTGAGACTATGCAGATCTCCCAAACGGGTCCGTTTCGTTCAACGCGCGCCTAAACTAGTGAACAGGCCCATGTCTCCGTGGCACACGGACTTATTGACAAGATAGCCAACACGTGTTTATGTGTGACTCTTTGAGTTGAGCATACTATCTACGCACGATTCGCTGCTGTGATTGAAGAGTTGTGTCACTCCGTATGTACGTGGCACTGGGCAACGGGGGTGAATTGAGAAGCACAAATGGGAGATGCTGTCGAAGGAACGCGGCAAAGGGAAGCAACAGGCAAGGCTACTCGCTACTGCTTGGCATTTCTGCTACATAGATAAATTGTGTGTGTGTGTGTGTGTGTGTGATACGGCTGTATATGTCTGAACACATACGTTTTACATGCGATTCGTCACAATATTGCACATTGCACAAATCGACGTGGTTCAATGGAAGCGCGGGAGGCAAGTGCCATGTCTATGTACACACATAGGCGGGATGAGCAGAAGAGCAGAAGAGCAGAAGAGCAGAAGAGCAGAAGAGCAGAAGAGCAGAAGAGCAGAAGAGCAGAAGAGCAGAAGAGCAGAAGAGCAGAAGAGCAGAAGAGCAGAGGATCATGATTCATATGAAGGCTAGCAGCCACTAAAAGAGGGGCACAAAAACGGCGTCGAACGGTAAAACAGTACATGGCAATGAAACATTATTGATACACAACAATCTGAAGCCTCAAGACAGAAGAAAAAAAAAAAAAAAGAATTGGGGTGAAGAAAAGACCCGAGGAGAGCTGTTCAGTTGCGTTTCGACATCCACAACAAATCCTACGTAGTTGTATGTACGGAGTATGTGTGTACCTACGCGCTGGGAATCTAGTTGCAGCTCGATGTGGCTTGGTTTCATCATGGAACATGACCCGGAGGGAACATCTGGATCGCGAAAATGAGTTGGCAGCTTGGCAGACATGTCTAGTGCACTGTGCGAGCGGTTGCTGCATCGCGTGGACGAAGGGGATTGGACGATTGACTGCATTCTTCTTCGTGGAGGGCATGGATTGGATAGAACGGGACGAGGACAGGATTATGGATAAGGGAAGTAAAGGGGAGAGAAGAGAAACAAAAGGCAAAAGCTCGTCTTTGCCCGTATCTTTTACATGGAAGTCCACTCTGTATTATGGACTCGGAGTAGAGTGTGAGCCGCATAACGCTGCGGCGCCATGTGCCAGCTCGCACCTGATGCACGCTCTGCACTGTGCTGACACGCGCGCCTGGATACATAGTCTAGGTAGGGAGGGATACACAGTGCGTGCGCTACCGCACTGTTAACGTGCAACCTCTTTGGTGACCACGTTTACGTCTGGTGGCTCCTCGTCGAAAGGGATCGGGGGTCTCTTCCGTCATCCTCTCCAATGCGGTGCCATGGATAATCTGGAACAACGTCTGGAACAATAATCTGCAGCGACCTGCGCAAGTCATTCAGCCGGAACATTGTCCAGAGACAATCGGACGCCCTGTTCCAATCTCCGTTGATCTGAACACCAATGGCCGTTGCTGGACAATGCGCAGGAGAAGGGCCCGAGACGTGATGCGTTGGTGTTGTTGGCGCGCGACCGACGATGCGCCCGCAGGACCATTGTGCAGTGTGGCAGTAGTGCAGGTATCATGTGGTTTGGTTTGCTTCTGTTCGAACTTCCAACTCGTCTGGGGCCCTTTTCGCGATGCAGACGATGCAGACGAGGCAGACGATGCAGACGATGCAGACGTGGCCAAGTTGCCAGCGAGGGGCTCCATCCCTTCTGCTTCTCTCCAAACCCTCCGATGCGCATATGTAAGGGTCGCCGCCCCTCGTGTTGGTTTGCTGCCTTTGCTCTCTGCTCTATTGCTCTATGCTCTATACTCTATGCTCTCTTTATTCTTATGCCCCTCCTCCCGTCTAAATCCTACCTAGAGGCTAGACGTATGTACCTCGGTCATCGACGCGCTGCCATCTTCGCCTTCACACTCCCCCTGCTCGAAGCCAAAGCACAGACTCCACTATCGCGCCGCGATCCCGCGATCGAGACAGAAACAGACAGCCTCGTCCGTTTCAAGTGCCTCAAGTTTGCCGTGTGATATTCATCTGCTGCTCGTCTGCCGTCCTTGATTGGACGTCCTAGGTAGCCTTGCTCGACCGGCAGACGGTTGCAATGTTCTAGGAGAAACTGTACTGCGCGCTGCGGTATATACATAATTACCCCACCAACAAGTTGCCATCTGAGTACATACTGTGATTATGATGTCCATGCAACAAGTCCGCTCTTCGCCTTCGCCTTCGCCCTCGTCTTCGTCTTCGTCCTCATCTTCGTCCTGTTCCTCGCCCGTTCGCATCTGCTCCCCCCCAAGTACGTCAAAGTGCCCTCGCTGCTCTTTACATGGCAGAAGGGAGACAAGCCCCTCTTATTCCTCCCGCTGAGTATATCAATACACTCACTACACTCACTGGTCGACTTCGGCTTCGCTTCCTCTGCTGACCTTCACATTTTCCCTTCTCAGCTGTGTCGCCAACCGCAACTCGTCCGACTCGATCCCCGCCTCCGTCTACACGTAGCGAAAACCGCAAAGAAACTCAACGACCTGTGCATCACCCTTCACGGAGCCCTTCTCGTCCGACAGGAGCTGTCCAGTCTGGGCTTCCGCTACGCCATGCCGACCAAGAGAATCGAAGAAGCTATAAGACGGCGCAGTCGATCAAGGCAACCCCGAATGAAACGCATGTGGCGCAGCCGGATAGTTCTGATACTGTCCAAGCAAGCCAGCTCCGCGATATCAAGGTTCAGCCAGTGATAGCGTCCGCGGAAAGTGCTGATAATAACCCCCGGCAGCCTCGCACGCAACCACTACTACCGGATCTGACGCAGTTTACCAATTCACACATCACCAAACATGATGAAAGCATTACACTGCAGGAATTGGCCCATGTCGTGCGTCTTTCCAAATACCAGGAGCGAAAGCGCGCCAACACCAGGGTTCGACTGCAGAGAAATCTCATTTCTACGGCCCTGAGCTCCCGCCTTATGAGGTGTGGCGATATTGCGCACCGCAACTTGGTCGATTGCTTCCGAAAGGATGATAAGGAGGGCTTTGGCCTGCTGTACAACGCGATTCAAGATATTCGAAAAAGTTGTGATGAGCTGCGACGGTATGCTTTGCTGGAGCCCGATATGGAGCCTATCTCTTCGCCCATCTTGGGCTCATCGGAAAGCCTGGATACTGCCAGTAGTTCCACTGTCGCTGCCGGGACTTTACGCTCCATAACGCCATTTCTGCATGAAATATCCGCCATGGCTCGTGACACTTTTCTTGACTTCTTGTCTGATATTCGAACGAATCCTGACTACCTGGCGACTCGGATATGTGCACTATCTAGCGCAGAATTGAACGCCTTTCTGAGCTTCCACAAGGGAATGGAGCCTGTGGAATCCGTGTTGCCTTTTCATTCCAGGTCGGCCAGTCGAAATCACGGAAGCTCCTCCAATCGAAGCAGTGCAACCTCTGACATTGAGCGTCTCCTTTCCTTTCAGCGGCATGATCCACTTTCCATCTTGATTCATTCGTGCTTCGCAAACTCGGCCGGCCCCGACAGCACAGAGGATCGCCGGCGAACCGAGATTTGGGCCACTGTACTGGCTAGGTTGATCCAGCAGCCAAAGTCGAATGGCGAGCATTTCCTCATCTCGGTGCTGAACATATGGACTGCCATGCGTGATTGGTCCGGCAAGTCTAATATGGAATGGTACTTGATGAAAATCTTGGAAGACGGAGCGTTCATTCTCGATCGAGCAGAGGATCAACACGGGACCCGGTTCAACCTCTCTGACTGGAACCCCTCTGATGAAGCTGCGGCCCGGGACTTTTACGACACGGCCGTCTCAGGACTTTTTGACATTATTGATGACGAAGATGCCACAGGCATTCCCGAAGGCCTCTTGGAACTCGGCAACGCCATTGTGAACAAACTTGACCACAGATACACGGAAAACACATCTCGCTGGCTGGTCTGGAGATGCCTGTTTTTTGTGTTTCTGCTGGGCGTGATTGTTCATCCCGAATCGTATGGCATGTTGGCAGAGTACCATATCACGCCCTATGCCCGAGAGAAGATCTTGACGAAAGTCGCCATGAAGGCTCACGAGTATGTATCCAGCATGTGGAGTGGCAAGCCCTCGGCAACATGTGTGCCGGTGGATGTACCCCCTCAGATCAAGGAACATGTAGAGAGAATTCATGCCCGGTTCCAAGGCGCCCGGTCCAAAATCTCCACACCAAAGCTGCTCCCGGCCAGGTCCATCACTTCGTTGAGAGAGACTGTCGAGGTTCATCCCTATTTGGTCTTGAGTCCTTCAGACCTGGTTACTCTGGTCAATGCCTTGTTTCCTGAACGGCGCCCCATGTCAGGGTCCATGTCCATGTCCATACCTGCCATGTCAAGTACACTCCGGTCCGGCCCGGCTTCCGCCTCGGGGCTGTCTGCCCTTTCGCAACAGGCGTCTGGCTCGAGCGGGTACCGAGCGAACAATATGGAAACAGCGTCCATCATAAGCACGAGCATTTCGTCAGTGATCAGCGACGGAACAACGGCCGCCCGGGAGAGCGTTCGCGATGTCCAATCTAATGATGAATTATTCCAGAGATCTTCTGCGCCATCCGCTGATTCCCAAGCGCAAAGGAAACTTCATCAATACGAGGATGATGGCTATCGTCTACGACTTGCCCTCCACGAAATGAGCCAAACCCTAGGCCCAGAGGCTACGCAAGGAAAAGGCCATCCTTGCGCGGAGCGCTGGATCGTGCTATTCCTCTCTGCAGATGGAAAGAAACTATCCACGACAATGGACTACGATCTGGATGACGAAGTGGATGACGAAGTGGATGATGATGATGATGATGATGATGATTCTTCCAGCACCGACGATGTCGAGGGTGAAGATGCCCAGGGCCCAGAACTCGGGAAAGACTACCATTCGCTGCGAGATGCCATCCTGAAGCTTGTGAAGGAATACGAGATTCCACAGAGCTTGAAAAATATTGGCAAGGGTGGTGCTCAACTCACGAATCGAGCGTCCAAACTTCGAAAGTACAAGTCCAAGTACAGGGTTATAGCGACGGAAAAGCCAATGTCTAGCCGTAATCCCTACAGGCATCATTCAGGACAGAATGCATCTTCCCCTGGCGTGAATTCTGGTGCCCCAACGGGTACAGCCACGTCCATATATGCCACTGTCGGTGATGGTCATGGTGATGGTGGGGGTGGTGACGAAGGCGATGGTGACGACAACACGGAGCCTATCTTGATGCAAATGCTAAGGGCAGCTTCTTCACAGTCCAAGGCGCAAGCCGACTTTGTTTCGGCCCACGTCTACTGGAAGACACTCCAGCATCTCACGCACTTGGAATCTCCCTCCCTTCGAGAGAACGGATTCACAGTCCTAATCAACATATTTTCACGAGGTCCGCGGGACTCGATCCGACAGTCTGCCGCTGCCATCGAAGAGTATGATGCGTGGCTGGTATGGCTGAAGCAAAGCCAGGAGCGCCACGAAGGTCCAATTGACCAGATGATGAAGCGTGTCAGAGCCATGCGCGACAAGATGTGGTATGTGGCCGATGTGCTCAATTCCAAGGAGTATACCCACAGTCGAGACATTTGCCAGGCATTAAAAACCATGGGAATGCCTCGACGGTGGGATTCCCTGCAGCGATCTCGCGCGAATATTGGACGAGGTCATGGCGGCACCTCGTACTTGTACCGGACGGAGTCGCAGATTGTTGATCTCTTGGCTGCCTCGGAGGAGCAGGGGGGGCCGAATAAGCTGAGCGACGACCAAGCTGAATTGACGGCGAAGTGGCTTCAGCAGTACGGAATAGAAAACCTCTGTCAAGGCGAGGAGCGGATTCACAGATTTTGTCTCGAGGTGGAAAAGTGCATATCCAAACTGGTCGGAGAGACGATTCGAGATGCGCCGGTCCTATGGTCTAGTGACCTCTACAAGCGCGAAAAAGTGGTATTTGATCGCTTGAGGGCCCGAGCGAGGGATCAGGCCTGGAAGCTCTACAGCGACGATGGTTCTAGTGTGAATAGCGACGGCGAGAGACGCATGGGCTCGACGACTTCCACGAGGCCGGGCTGGCTAGGGCGCGACTCCCGAACATACGGTGCTAGTTCTGGCTCAAGTCAGCATTCTACGGATACGGGATCTCGTGTTAATTTTGCTCGACCTAGAAGCTCTTTGTCCGACATGGTGGAAAATCACGATTACATTACCAAAGTATCGCCACTCAACACAGCGGACTCCATGACCATGAGTACGTTTTGGTCGCCCTTCCAACCGGCCATGTCGCCGGGTTCGGGCCACACAAGGGCCTGCTCCCCTTCGACAAGCTTGACGAACTTCCCGACGACGACGTTTTCTGGGTCTCTGCATCAGGCGGCCATCCCTTCAAGCTCCAGTGTGTCGACGGGGCGACTGGGAATGTCGGTGTCGTCTTCGAATGAAACCATCTTCTTGCAGAGAGCTGAGGATGAAAAGACACGATTCTTGACTGGCTTGCGGCAGACTCTTACGAGCCTGCTGCTGTCTGATCTGGGAGGCCAGGTCCTGGGACGTGGCTCCGAGACGGATGCCTGGTTCAACAGATTCGGACAGGAGTGTATAGAGCGCAAGATTTACAAGGACGTCGAGAAGGCTGAGAAGGCCTATGATGGTCGCGCGCAACAACAACGACAACAGAGACGGGATGCAAAGAAGGACAAAGAGGCCAGCAGTCGAGGCTCTCCAAGATCAAGGGTGATTGAAAAGAAGAAAAGTCGTCGTAACTTGCGGGGCAGTGACCGACAGACGCAGCCGTCGAGTGGTAGTCTCGGTGAAGATATGGACGGCCAAGATGGCAGTGGCAGCGGGAATAAGGGTCAAGCCAACGCTTCGTCGTCAACACACGCGAAAGACGTGCCGATTGAGTTCCCATTCAGAAAGGCATATTGTCGCCTGCTCAATATGCTGAGTGTCCATCCTAGTCCCTTTGCCAAGCTCAGTGCCTTGAATGAACTCGGGAGCCTCATCACCGCCTCGCTCACATGGAGTAGCTCGAAGAAGCTAAGAGCGAATCGATCCGACGCCGGGTCAAGCATCGCAGACGATCGCGGGGCACGCACACACCAAGCATCTCTAGACGATACCCAATCTTCGACGCTCCGGCCTGCGAATCAATCAGGCAGCAAAGACGCAAGCCGACCACGAGAGACAAATCCAGAAACGAACCCCATTGTTCCCAACAACACTCCAGCAAGCATCGATGGAATGACAAACGAAATAGAACGCCTCTTGCGAGACGCCCGTATACGGCCCAAATCCCTATTTCGCGACCTCCAACTCATCGCCGCCTTTGTACCTCCCGCCCTCCTCGATAGCCCTGATCGCGGCAAAGCCTTCTGGGATACTAGCCTCGCGGCCCTCAAGCTCAAATCAGACGTGTGCCTCACCATGGTGGAAATGGCCGACGACGTGGTAGCATACCATACAAAGTGTCGCAAATCTGCTGCCGAGAGCGACCCAACACCCCCTTTGACGGGAGGCTCGACAGGCAATACTGCTAGCACAAGCACAAGCACAAGCACAAGCACAAGCACAACCCCTCCTCCTCCTCCTCCTCCTCCTCCCCCCCCTTCAAGCACCTACACCTTCCACGACGTCGGCAAAATGTGGACCATTACCGCCAAGGAAGGCTACCCAGCCGCCCAGCGAGAACTCGCCCTCTTTTACCTCTCGAATCCAGAATACGTGGAGAAGACGACTCTTCCGCTTTCGAAGCCCCGGGAGGTGTTTAAGCAGGCTGTCATGGAGAGATATGCCTCTGCGGCGGCAGCGGCGGCGGCACCATCCTCAGCGGGGGTGGGAGGAGGAGGAGGAGGAGGAGGAGCGGTACCTGCAGTAGCACCAGTAGCAGCACCAGCAGCAGTGGGAATAGGGGCAGGGACAGGGGCAGTGACAGCGACAGCGGCAGGGTCTAGTCCGGGGGGGAAGAAGGACGGGGATGTTCGGACGGACGTGGGGCTTATGTGTGTGGCTGTGCATTGGATGGAGGAGGCGGAGCGGGGGGGGGATGCCTTGGCGAAGAGCTTCATGAGGCAGAATGAGTTTGTGGGAGGGGTGAGTGAGGGGTGAGCCGGGTTCAAGGTTCGAGCCGATGTTCAAGTCTGGGGGTTCGGGGTTGGGGGTTGGGGGTCGGAGTCTGGAGATGGGATGACACCATTACCGTGACGGGTAGTCTGAAAGTGAAGGCTGAGAGCGGTGAGTTGCGATGCGGGGTTGAGAATATTCTAGAGATGAGGCTGTGTGCATTGTATGTACCTGTCTGTGGTCACTGGTGGGTAGGTATGAACTACGGAGTAGGTATCATGGGTATCATGGGGAAAGGGATGAGAGTACTACTCCGTAAGTAGCGAGGTGTTTCCAAGATGAGTTCATGGTATATGTAGCATTGACGAATGATGAATGGCGATGAAGTTCAATGAAGCGTCTTAGCGTAGTGTGTGTGTACTGTATGTACATGACGTGAACGAAACAAGAGTGGCTACGGCCTTGGCGCAAATGATTCCATTGTGTCTATGGTAGCATGGAACTTTCACGAGCGATAAAGTTGGGTTGAGCTTTTTGCCAATACATAGTTGTATGTAACTACATATTTAGGACCCTAGGTCTGGTATGTACACCGACCGTACCCAGCCATGAATGAACGAGCAGTAGGTACTCCGTATGCAGGTACGGGGTCCAATGAGGCGTTTCGGTTGATGTACATAGTTGTATGTAGTCAGAATTGATACTTGCCTGTTTTTTTTGGTTGTTTTTTTTTGCTTTATTTTTTTTTTTTTGGGGGGGGGGGGGGGGGCAATACCTTCTCGAAGCAATGTCATGATGCTCAAACTCGAAAGAATGCGCCGCCGCACTCCTTCTCGATCGTCAACCTTGTTCTTGTCCTTATTCTCTCTCCCCTGTCCTATTGATCCCCTCTTTATGTACGGAGTATGTAACTATGTGCCTTTCCATGCTCCGTGAGATCCGGTACGGGTGCGTGCGAAACCGTGCTGCTGGACCAGCTGGCAATACCCTCCCTCCATGTTACCTATCAATCTTGGCCACCTTCTTAATATGTATCTAGGTTCTTGGTTTCCCGCCTCCGACTATCGACCTGGTAGGTTGGTGGGAATTGCGCATCGCTGCGAATACAAGTGGGTTCTCGACGACGATTCTTCTGTCTCACCCTTGGCCAAAAAAAAAAAAAAAAAAAAAAAAAAAAAAAAAAAAAAAAAAACAGATCCCCTGTCTGTTACCGCCTGAAGACGGCTAGGTATGCTGTGGATGACTCATGAGGCTCTTGACGAGCCCATTTCAATACACTGCAATGAGCCAATGCCATTGATTTGGGACCAAGTTACCTATCGTAGTCAGTATGTAGTTTCAGCTTTCTGACTCTGCGTACAATACAAAGGTTCTGGAGATTCCTTCTTCAATCGCGATGTGCGCGGCTGATTTACCTGCTGAAATAGCTGAACACACAGGAGCCGCCATCGCTGCTGGAAGGTGACGACGGACTGTCAGCTGAAGCCTGATACGTGAATGAAGGTCATTTGTTGCACAAAAGAGTGGGCGCAGCCGTCTGGCCACTGGTTTGTGCTTTACATGCCCCTATATACCCTGCGACATCATTGACGAGAAGAGAATGTGGGTTTTTTTTTACGACCCCACTGTACCGTTCTTGTACGCACATATGTACATTGATGGTGTGCAATCTCATCTACTCCATATGCTCTCTGGTATGACCTGCAGGCTGCTTCATGTATAATGGTGGAGTCGTGTTGTCATGCTCCATGCTCCATGCACCTACCTGCATGTTTCATCTCAAAATTGCTGGAACATACGGATTGTACGGCCCGTGAGAAAAGAAGCATCCGACACGTGGTCAGGTACATACCTGGTAGCCCGATACCGCAGCACCACGGTCCTCGACTCATGAGTCGTGAGTGCCACTGAGTGCCAAGGAGTCGGGACCCTCCCACCCCATGCAAGGATCTCCTAGACTCTACGAAGTCCTTTACTCGATTTCTCCATCTATATGACGCGATGCCGAGTATATAATTATACGGAGTATTTCGTGTAAGCTGGGACGAGATTGCTCAAGAGCGACAGCAGCCAATGACGAAGGTATCTGCAGACTATGCCGCGTTGATATAAAATATTGCATACAAATTGACGCAATTAGCTCAGGGTAGCCAATTCTTGTGTAACACGTATGTATGTATGTTCTAAAGTAGCTCTAACTCTGCAACACATACATACATACCTACGTGTGCCTTGCCGGCGGCCGCACCGATCTAAGGGCCCCGATGCCGCATAAGTTGTGTGCAGGAAATTCATGAAACCCTAGTCCCCAAAACTTGGTATTCAGGAAACCCTTGGGAACGGGAACAGTGAGAACAATTTAGGCTATCGCAACGTTGCCTCGGCGGGAGCCCACACACCAGGTGTCCGGTGTATCGTGTACATATGTACGGAGTACACGGAATAAGCATCGCCAGTGGTCGCCAGTGGTCGCCAGCTGCCTGGGGTCACTGTCAATGGTGTGACGTTTCAGATGATGCAGAGCGGACTTGGTTCACCTATTACATGAGGTTCCCCCATACCAAGGCGGGCCCTTGCCGATTGGCCAAGCCATGTAAGCATAATTCAAACTATGTACGTAATGCTACCCCTAACCGTCCCAACACACCCCCTTTCCCGAGCCCTACCCACGCCGAACTCCCTCACCACGCAACCACACGTCCGACCGTCGCGAAGTGGAACTATTCTTTTCGAGCTTCCTGTTTTGCAAGATTAGTTACATCAGAGCCCTGCTGGGAGTGCGCAAAACCACCACGAAAAATGGTCTTCCCAAAATGGGTGAAGCCCCGCTTTTTATTTTAAATGTAGAGGTACGGAGTACTCCGTACATACTGTGACGGACTGGCCTAGGGGCTTCTGCGTACTAGCGTCGATATTATTTATCTTAAAAATAGAGGAAAGAAAGAAGAGAACTTCCTGCTTCCCTCGTGCCTACTTATATACATGATGGGCTATTCCCTGCTCCTGATCGCCCCACTGTTGAAGTGTTTATCCCCCGACCCTGATGGCCTTGCCATCGGCCCATGTCCTCGTCACATGGCCTAGCTGTTGGTCCCTGCTCTCTTAAGATCCGAGCCAAAGGCTCGAATCCATCACACATACTCCGTATATACTCCGTATATACTTCAATTATTGATTTCGATTCTTGAAGTCTCCATGTACAGAGTATGTCCGTACTTACTATCGGGGGACGTAGTTTTCAAAGGAAAGGAAGGGAAGAAGAGGAAAAGGTGCTGAGACCATGCGGTGCAGAATTTCTGAACGCGTCGCGCATTGGAGTAATCGGCCACGTGACATGTGTTGCAATCAGCAAAAAATTATGAAGGTGATGAAAGCCATTCTCGACATCATGGGCAGCAAACCTTAAAGTGAAGCATGCAAAATGCAGAAGGTCTTGAAGAAGGGAATTGGAAGAAGTATCTATAAGTATCTATGCATACACTATTGCGCGTCAGGTACATGGATTGTGGACGCGGCGCCAAAGAAATGGACAAGTCAATAAAGCAGAGAAATCGACTGAAGTACATATGTACGGAGTACATACATACAACTACCTCTGCACCCAAAATGAAAAGCGGAGCATCGTCCATTTTGGGACGACAATTCTTTGTGGTGGTTTTGTGTAAGATGGTAGCAGCCTCACATCTTAGGCATCACTTGTTCCCCTCAGGCATGTACATAGCACTTTAGGGCGCAGCCCCTGCATGTACATAGCCTCCTTTGTTCCACGGATGTGGACAGCCTAGATAGATCTATCATCATCATCATCATTTTCCCACACCGTCTCACATTTTGCGCACTCCCTGCTGGCACTGCTGGCAGATCCCCAAAACTGACAACGGAACAAAAAAGAAGCATACACAACCCCTGGCACGCGCTAAATTTTGCGCGAACTCGCAATCACAATCAAGCCTTAGCCGCAGCGGCACAACGGCGCGGAGCCCGTAACGGCCCGATTACCTACATACAACTACATACGGAGTGTGTACGGAGTACGGAGTACATACATGTGCACTCGCTGGCAGTTGCAACTTCCATCAGCTCTACCGGCACGTGACGTACCAAAATTCCAATGTTCATACAGCCTGATTGCAGAGAAAGCGGACTAACCTAAACTGATGAGCCCAGAACCTCGAGAAAACAGACCATGAACACATCGTGAAGATGAGTTGTTGAATGAAGGTATGGTTCCAGATTCTCTTGGCGCCAAGGCCCCAAGAGAATCTGGAACCACTCACGGGGCATGAAGCCGCAGGGGGGGGGTTGGGGTTGGGGTTTCGGGTCGAAGTTGGATGCCTCTCCCTTCCCTCAGCAGAACTTGAGGAATACTCCGGGAATGACCCAGACATCTAATAGTTAAGCCGTCTCGGGCGGGCGCGGAGGGTGAAGTGGGCATGGACGAAACACCTTAGTCCGAGTTTAGTTTTAGTTTAGTTTAGTTTGATTGACGCCGGCAGAGGGGCGCAGCGCGCCCCTCCGCAGAGCCTCCCTAGGGGCGAGTGGGCGGTCTAAGGCTAGGTGTACTATGTACATACATACAACACCTATCTAGTACTAATCAAGAAAAATGCGAGAAAATGAGCCGCCGCTGTCGCCGGTTACAGCAGCGTTGTCCAGTGTCATGGCCCGTAGCGGGCACAAGTTGTCTGATCTCCTGCTGGGGGAGTGTCACAGAAGACGATAAAGCGTCCTTGGAGTCAGGACCGAGACCCTCGGTACACCTTAGTCCGACAACGGGAGGTTGGATCTTGAATCCGCCCCCGCCGATCTCGCTTCCTTGTGCATATGTACATACATACATACATACATGCATGCATAGCTAGTAGCTACACACAGCCCACGTGCCTCATGCTTCCGCCTCTCCGGGTCGAAAGAGGATTGGCTTAGAAAGCCGCCCTTCCAGCTGGCAGCAGGCATCTCGAGCACCTCTGATCCATCATCCATCGCCTCTTGGCACAGAAGCATTATCCGGCTCGGATATCACGGGTAACTACGGTTACATGCTCATACCTATCAGGGTATGTAGTAATGTGCGGGCGGTTCTGTGTCATTGGGACGAATATTCGCATCATATGACGGGTAAAACCTCCTCGATGGATGATTGCAGAGAAGAGAGGGGAGAGAGTCTACTCCGTACCTTCGGTCTGCGATATGACTCGCGAGATTTTCGACGACCGACGAGTATATAAGACCAAGAATGCCTCCGGATCTCTGGAAAGCTTGTTCATAACATCAACATCAACATACCAAGCCTTCCTTACCAAATCTCAACAACTCTCACACCTTCCTTCTTTTTTCTCACGCCTTTCCCTAAACCGCCACCATGGTCCGCATCACTTCTCTTCTCGTCAGTGTCCTGGCCTCCGTTGCTGTCGCCGAGTCCTGTAGCGGCTGGTTCCAGTGCAAGAACGCCGATGGATCGCACTGCTGCGTATGGACCCTCTTAGTCTTCCTTTTCCAGTCCATGCTTCGCCGTTAAAGCACCCCGCTAACTGCTCCTTATACTGTTACAACTTACAGGTCGTCGACTCAAGCTCAGGACGTGGGGCCTGTCCGTCTCATTGCACTGGTACCATTGATACGGCCGAGTGTATTTCCCAGATCACCGGCAACTCTCGCCACCCGTATGTTCTTTTCCGACCTTTTTCGTTTCATACTTTGATCACCCGTACATGATCGTTCATGTAAATCATGTGACTATGTGCTAACGCAAGAGACCCTGAAACAGCTGCAATGGCAAATAAGTGCCCAACGACGGGTCAAGGACAAAGAGATCTGAAATCCTGAAATCTCTAAAGACGATTTGTGGTGGATGTGGGCTCCAGGAGCGGCCTGGAGGGCTCGCTGGAATTTGTGTGGTGGAGAAGTCTGCGAATACATATCATTATTGCGAGGATTCGGACATCCCTACCGCCCCGACCAAAAGGCCAGAACACTAAGCTGATGAGAATCAGCTTAGTGCAGGATATATAGATACATACACGGCAACGGACAGAGCGATCGCGTGTCCGTCACAATTATTAGCGCGCTAGAGAAACAGCACAGCTTGCCGTTGAAAATACAAAATACAAAATATGACAAAAGACAAAGCCAAATAGCCCCTCGTTTTGAGAAAGTGCATGATGGCCACTGGCCAGGATGAATGGCATAAAAATAAATCGGCAAGCGGGGACGCCGCGCGGCTTCAGATAGTCATACGGACAGGAAGTCGACCTGCACGCCACCGTTCAAGAGACAGAGAAAAAACACCATTGACTTTTGTAGACCAAGTACCTTATATCTGTCTAGTATCCACAGATGTCTTTTTAAAGCATAATGATTCTTTCAGCATTGCCATTCGAGCTCATGGACCGGGCCGCCCGGTGTAGCTACATAGTACATAGACCTACCGAGTACATGAACGCAAAAGAGTCCCTGTATCTCTTGTACATACATACATACATACCTTTTATCTACCTGCAGTGTGTACCAATCATCCCAGCCCATGCTGTCACGTCGCCCACACACATATGCTTAGAAGAGGAAGTGTCCAGTTGTCGTGGCCGTGGTCGTGGCCGTGGTCGCTTGCCGCCGCCGGCACCGGGATATACTGGAGAATAGGTATGTACTCCGTACATACAATGACATAGTTACATAGTTACCTGGTACATAGGTGCATAGGTACCTCACATAATATCGGACGAGTCGAGCGCGTGGGGTTCGCTGATTATGCGCGACGACGGGCGGCGGGCGGCGGGCGGCGGGCGGCGGATCTGGCGGATGTAAAAGTTTAAAAGTGACATGCCAAGACTGCAATGCAATGCAAGCAGCCGAAAAAGGGGACCAAGTGTAAGCGATACCTAACAAAGTCTAAGTGATAACACTGCAGGTTCGTTTTTTCCGTTGCCTCATTTTGACCATTCAGTCTGTGCCATCATGAGTGTTGTGCTTTGTGCTTTAACCAGATTTAGCGACATCGCCGTTGATGGGGAATTGTGCGGATAATGGACATGTTTACCATGTAACTATCTACCCATCACGACGACAGGAAGTTCTATTACATACTTACACTCAGTTCTCATGTCTACGAGGTGAGTCATCAGAGCTTTACTTGCTTTGCTTTGCTACTGTTCTTCCATGATCCATCCTCTTCTCTCGCAAAGTACCGGACGTGGAGTCACCCATGTGCGACTGTTGGGAGGGAACCGACGACCATTACCACATTATCCTGGACTGCCAGACATTCGA
>SRPP01000308.1:0-30331 GCA_018360055.1 Claviceps monticola
CACCGCCAATTTGGGTGGACCGGGCGATGTCGGTGACCACCGGAGCCCAGCCACATTTTTGGTGCCATTTACGCCAGAGCTGGTGCCCGATAAACGCACCCATCATCTATGTATGTATGCATGTACTTCCATTTGGAGCGCGTCCTGATATCGCTTCTCCTCTCTGATCAGCTATTATCCGGTGCTGCCAATAACGGTGCATCTCTACACGTATTTTTTGCGTTTAGCTGCAATAATGGACGCTGGAAAATCTATCCATGTGCACGCGGCCTGCCCGAGAAGCCTTCCCATCAACGACATTTGTGAGTTGGAGAAGCCCGAGGCGCATGACCCGTGATGCCAACACTCCCTGCTGATGGCTCAGGTTATTCCTGAATGCCTCCATGTCTTGACGTAGGTAGATCGAAACACCTCTTGCCTTGTGGCTGTCTCGATTAATGACATTGCATAACCATCCCAAAACTTCCACTCAGTGTTCTCCTTTGTCTCATTCATCGTTCCCCCGCTGCCGCCGGGAATTTACCCACTCAGCACTTCCACCCAGTTACTCTCTGCCTGCCTCCTCTTCCATCGTTCTTCCGCTGCCGCGCGCACGATATTCTCCTCATCTTCCATGGCGGCCATCTCATCCGCCATCTCCCGTATGTGATGTTTGATGCCCAACGCCAGCGTTTTTTGCCAGCCGCTGTGCGCCTTGCACCGCTTGC
This sequence comes from Claviceps monticola, assembly GCA_018360055.1. NCBI lineage: Eukaryota > Fungi > Ascomycota > Sordariomycetes > Hypocreales > Clavicipitaceae > Claviceps > Claviceps monticola. Next base: position 708 of record SRPP01000308.1, read on the forward strand.
GGTCGCACATGCCACGCACAGCATCATCTTCTCCCAGAGGATCCGCGAGCATGGACTGTCGAAATACCTCTTCGCCTTCGGGCGAGTGGAAAAACGCGGAGAAGACGTCCCGGGCCGAAACGACATCTAGTCGCGAGTCGTAGCCGCAAATATCCTCGGCGAAGTGTCCTGCGTCAATGGCGGCCCGTCGGCGCTGTTGCGCGATTTCGATCAGAGTAAACATCTTGTGGCACAGCACGGTCTCCTCGTTCAATTGCAAGCGGGCTTGCGCAGTGTGGTCTAGGAATTCGTTTTCCTCATGACTCAAAATCTTGAACAGTGGGCCATCTGAAGTCGGTGGCGAGGGTAAAGTTGTCAACACGCTGCTAGTGTGAGGCCCCAAAAGTGCAGACTCACCTTGTTTTGCGCCATTGGTGGCATGCATATCCGTGTCTGAAAAGGGCGTCTTGGCCAGAGTCCACAGGCCCGCTGCATCTATCGCCCCGAGATTACTATTCAACAAGGCCATAAACTCCTCCTGTGCTAATTGATCATCGAGCCCTTTTCTGCTCTTGGTTTTGGGTAATCTGCTGACCATGCGCTCCCACCATGTTTGTGCGTGCTCATTAGAACAAAATGCACTGGCTTCGCTTTGTGTCAGACGCGCAGCCTTGAGACAAGCGTTCAGCGCGCAAGTTTTCTTGTAGATGGTGGCCAGTTCCTCTGTTGTGCAGTTGGGACAAATGAACTTTTCAATGAGGTGTTCTCCAATGTCCTTGTTCAACTTTATGCATTCGCCGTGGAACCAGTCCTCGCACCCTTCGCAGCAAATCATCCAGCGGTGGTCGTCAGGCCCGCGACACAGGCAGTAAGGCCCACTGTCGGACCCATCGTCGTCTGAAGCTGCTTCATCGTCCGCTTCCGGGGTGACTGATCCAGCCTTGGAAATCTTCCTACTCTTTCTGGCTTCACCGGTTTTCGATTTTCTGGGACCCCTTTTGACTGCCGATGCCGTTCCTCTCTTCCTAGAAGGATGCCCAGATGTGACCGTCGACGTCACTGCCGGTGTTGCTGCCGGTGTTGCTGCCGGTATTGTTGCTGATGCTGGTGTCGTCGCTGGTATCGGTGCTGGTGTCGATGCTGGTGTCGGTGAGACTGTTGTTGTTGGTATCGGTGCGACTGTTGATTCTGCTGCTGGTATCGTCGCTGCTGCTGTAGTCGATGCCGCTGTCGATGCCGCTGTCGATGCCGCTGTCGACGCAACTGTTGATGCTACTGCCGATGCTAATTCTGTCGGCACTGCAGTCGGTGCTTCTGTAGTTGGTGCTTCTGTCGGTGCTTCTGTCGGTGCTTCTGTCGGTGCTTCTGTCGGTGCGACTGTTGATGCTACTGCCGGTGCTGATTCTACCGGTGCTGCAGTTGGCGCTGCAGTCGGCGCTACGCTCGATGCAACTGTCGATGCGACTTTCGACTTGGCTTTGGATGTGACTTTGGATGTGACTTTCGACTTGACTTTCGGTGTGGTTTTCGATGTGGCTTTCGATGCAGTTTTCGATGCGGCTTTCGATGTGCCCGTCGATGGAGCCGTAGATGTGGCCGCCGTTGGCTCTGCAGAAGGCAAGGGCGTAGGCGGCGACTTGATTACAGTCGAGGCGCGATCTGAGGCCAGCGGCATAGGTGAGACGACAAAATGCGCTGGCACGAATACTTGATCTGTATATTGAGGATACGAACTATCACCGTTGGACGATGCTGCAGGCTGAGGGCGTGCCATGGTGGAGGGAAGAGAGGTGATGGATCAAAACGCGCAGTCGGCTCATTCGACGCGCCTTGGCTTGTGAAGCCGAGTATCACGTTTTCGAATGTGATATATACAATGTGTAAGATGTTTGCGATGATCCAGAGAGATCCATCGTCACTGCCGCTGGGTCGTGACAAGTAACCGATCAGTTGTATGCACAAGACGTTGCAAGAGCATGGTGGTGTTCATGCTTCAATCCTGACTTGGTGGTTCAACTGCCGGTCGTCCACTTTTCGTGGTGCGGCAAATTCTCGGCGCAGTGCCTTGGTTGCAGATCTGGAAATTGGAGCTTGATTTCCCGCTTGCCACACCCACACGCAGCGGCGGACAGCTTCATCATCGACGAGAGTTCACTGAAGACTTCAGAGACTCCCTCAACATATTCACCGATTGATCGCCTACACGGTCGCTCCATTTCTGCGCTATGGCGTCCCACTCTATATCGTCGAAAGCACTCCAGAGTGCGATTACGAAATGTCAACGATGCGTCTTCAGCGGCGCATTGCGACCCCGAGCCCCAGCACTCCGGCGTGCCGCGGTTCCAAGCCAGCAATCGATTGCCCAACGACGAACGTACAAGACCATGCAGCAGGCCAAGAGTAGATACAGCAACGGTGTACGTGCCCGTTTTTCCGTATTCCGTATGGAAGCACAAATCCATGTGGCAGAAATAGGAGAGAGCTGACCGAAGATGTGTTATCGCTTGCAGCCCTTTTCATGGAAAGCAGGCGTTCTCTTCCTCGCAACATGCGGTGGATTGATATGGTACTTTGAACACGAAAAGGAGCGCATGAGACGACAAAAGATCGCCGATGCCAACAAGGGTGTTGGAAGGCCCAAGGTCGGCGGCCCTTTTGAGCTTGTTGACCACAACGGCCAGCCATTTACGAGCGAGACGATGAAGGGAAAATATGCTCTTGTATGAGACATCTCGCAGACAATAGTCCCAAAGAAGCCATATCTCATGACAGAACTAATGGCCTTGCTCCTCAGGTATACTTTGGCTTCACGCGCTGTCCCGATATTTGTCCCGAGGAGCTCGACAAGATGGCCCGGATGATCGACATCGTGAGCGAGAAGGCTCCGCTACCGCTTCAGCCCGTCTTTGTCACCTGCGATCCCGAGCGCGACGACCCCCAGGCTCTCAAAAGCTACCTTGCCGAGTTTCACGATAAGCTGATTGGTCTGACTGGCACGTATGACCAGATTAAGAACATGTGCAAGATGTATCGAGTCTACTTTAGCACGCCGCAGAATGTTAAGCCTGGCCAGGATTACTTGGTCGATCATAGCATCTACTTCTATTTGATGGATCCGGACGGGGACTTTGTCGAGGTATTGGGACGGCAGCACTCGCCTGAGGAGGGTGCGAAGGTGATTGTGGACCACATCAAGGACTGGACGAGGAAATGAAGAATGACGCGAGGATGGACGAGTGCAGAGGGAGCGATGGACATGTGAAGAATTGTGCATAGTAGGTAGCGCACTGCCTTGCAACTACGCCAGCTCCAACGACTCAACCACACTGTATAATAGAACAAATTGGTCATTTCCCATCCGTTGTTGCCTTGTCTGGCTGCTGCCGTTGTCGCTGTCATGCATGTGTTACAGTGTTATGCATGTGTTGGCGACGCGTGTTGGTGTATGTGGAGACTCCACATATGATGGCCGTTATCAGGCGAGCCGCGGTCAAGTTTCAGTGTCGTTGTCAACTACATACATACCTACAATCTTCCGTGTCTTGTTCTTGCATCCGAAAACCCTTACCTTGCCAATTCCGACAGTTTAATCGACCGCCGCTCTCAGGACAATAGCCATGTCCCGCGCCGGACTCTGCGCGAGGCAATTGGCCCGACTACCCTCGAAGAAGCTTCACGTCACAATAGCTCCGTGCACCTCGCCCAGCCTCCCCCTTGGCGCCACCAACAAACACCATTGCCATCACGTCCAACAACGAAGAACCATCCAAAGCACAGCGCACCGAGCGGAAAGAACCACGTCGAGTTCTGGTCAAAATGCGAGCACGACCGCCACACAGACGACACAGCAGCAGGGCAATGTGTTTTCCGACATTGCTTTTGCGTTCGAGTACGCATCACCATGCCATCCTTTTTGAGCTACATTTGAACACATTAGACGAATGAATAAATAAACAAATAAATAAGAAAAAAACGAAATTCTCATATCTATGGACAGGACGAATCACACTCAGAAGGCACATGCTGATGGATGTGCATGAATTAGCATCGATGGCGTCTTGTATCAAGGCGGCCACGGCATCCCCGGAGTCCGTGAGATGTTGCGCAGCATCCGCGCCAAGGATATTTGCTACGTGTTTCTCACGAATGGGGGCGGCACGCATGAGGACACCAAAGTGGCTTCTCTGACGAAACGGCTGGGACTGTCCATGGATGAGGATGTGGTTCAGGATCGGGTCATCTTGTCGCACACGCCTATGCGGGGATGGGCCGATGAGGTAAAGAAACAGACTGTGTTGATTACGGGGTCTCGTCCGGAGAGGGCTCGTGAGATTGCGAATGAGTATGCCGCTCCCCTTCATTTTTATTCATTCCTCTTGATTGTTATGTGACGCCCGTCGTTGTTTCGCGCGGGTCGAGATCTTGGACTCGGCGTTGCTCACTTTGTTGGTAAATAGGTATGGGTTCTCGCGGGCCATAACGCCGGCTGATTTGATCCACGGCAATTCCGTCCTGTACCCATTCGACAACTTCAAGGACTCGTTTCACTCGGCATTCAAAGCTTTGCCAGACGGCAAGTCTGCTTCGGCAGTCACAGAACCCTGGAGCACAGATATTCCGCCTCACGCATTGAAAATCGATCAGATCCTGGTATGGAACGACCCGCGAGATTGGTCTCTCGACATTCAAGTCATTCATGACCTCTTGATATCTCACAAGGGGTACCTCGGGACCGTGTCGTCCCTCAACGGCACGTCTTCGCTCACGAACAATGGCTGGCAACAAGACGGACAGCCGGAGCTATGGTTATCCAATCTAGATCTTGTCTGGAAGACGGAATATCCCGTCAATCGGTTCGGCACGGGAGCGTTCCTGGAAGCTCTCAAGGGAGTCTGGTCTGCCAGCACCGATGGCGCAGAGCTCCGCTACAATGCGCTCGGCAAGCCGTCCCAGTTTACCTACGACTACGCACACAAGAGACTTTTGCAGCACCATTCCCGACTGAAATCGGGGTCAATGGCAACAAAGAACAGCAGTGACAGCGCGACGGGGAAAGCCACCAAGTTACGGAGGGTGTACATGATTGGGGATAATCCGGAGAGCGACATTCGCGGGGCCAATGAGTTCTGTCCCGAAGACGGGACGGAGTGGGTGTCTATTTTGGTCAAGACGGGTGTTTGGCAGGAGACGGCTGCGAAGAAGGAGCCGCGGTACAAGCCTGCGGTGATTGTGGATGATGTGGTGGATGCCATTGTGTGGGCATTGAGGAACGAGGGAGTTGATGCCTCGAGGGATTGGTTAATGGAGGACGGGAAGTGAGGGCATTGAGGCACGGAATTTGTGGCGGTGTGTATAAGGGGCTGAGCACGTGCGCTACTTAGTGTCTTTGGGAGACATCATCCTCAACCACCGCGTCCACCACGTCTGCCATTGGAATAAGCGCTTAGTTACGCAGAAATTAGCTGTAGCCCAGTCGACAAGTCCAAAGGATGATATAGTCAGAGATCGAGTGACAGGCGGTTCAACACAGATGGAAGTTAGAACACACTGAAGGGTTTGATGCCCGGCGCATGAGATACATCATACATGTACTCTGCACAATCCGCAAAGTACCCCGCCATGCCATGCATGCTGCTGCGTGCGTCAGTGTTGCACTAAAAGCGGGATACATACTCTGTACAAGAGACGCGATGTGTCCGAAATGCACGGCAACGTAATTAGGTAGGTAGGTACAGCATCGCAGCGCATCATAGCTCATTGCAATGCGTTGCAAATTGGCTTGCAACGCATACGAGTCACAACCCAAAGAAGTGCATCATGTACATACATATGTGCACGTTGTACGGAGTACCGCGGCTCATCATCAACTCCCATCGGCCTCACGTGCGCAATATACATACATAACTACGTACCTACGCCTTGTTTCCGCAGTGCGGTCTGTGCTCTACTTCCATCATGGTGCTGGCTTTGAGAACAACTTAACAAGGAAGGCGCTACCTGAGCGGCTGCTCCAGCCTTCCGTCTGATCCAACGTTCGGGCCTGAAGTGAGTTGAACGTCCAAACCAGGGGTCCTTCTCCCCTACCAGCCAATAGGAAGGAAGGCTTGTCAGCCCGGAACAAGCCTCGGACCCGTAACTAACTATGCGGCCCACTCTCTTCGCTTTCGCTCTTGTCTCTTGGCCTTTATCGCCTTCAGGACTCAGGAGTACATACTCCGTACATAGCTAGGTAAGCCATCGTCGCCTTCGTCATACCTATCGCATGCATCCCACGGTTTCTGGACCTACCTACCTATCCTCCGCCCTAGCATTTAACCGTTCTGTGGTCCGGCCTCTTTTCCTCTCCCGAGCCTCCCCGGAGGACCTTAGCTTGGCCTCGTCATCGCGTTCCTATCCTGTTCATGACCTATCCCTTCTTTCTATTCTCCTTCGTTTCGCCAAGTACCCATTGATACCAATCGTCCTTTGTCTGCCAACTGCTGCTTGAGTCGGGTCCGGCACATTAAAGCGAGTGCTCGCGATCAAAGACTCCCATCGCCATCATGTCTGATATATCCGCCCCTGCTTCTTCTGGCCCTGCGCCTCTGCGCTCAGCTTTGAAGGGTGACGCTGATAGCGAGAGAGCCCCTTCGTCTGATGGTATTCTAAAAGGTACGTATTCGGCGTTGTCGCGTTAGTCAATCACCACCGGCCTGTGGTTGGTACGTCGTGAACAGCCGCCTTGAGATGCCATCTGCCATGTCACATCGTAGGCTTACAGATGTATTGTGTGTAGCCGTGCAGATAGCGGAACCTGGACCTGGACCTGAGGCGGAGGACGAACCCCTCTCCGGGAAGACATTTCGGGCAGGACCAAGTCGCAGACTCGGGGGGAGGCCAACCTCTGGCCGGTCCTCATTCAGCGAAAACTTGACAGCTCTGCGCCCAGATGAAGAGGCTGCTGTTTCCGCAAATCACCAGCATCATTCGCAACGCCATCACTATTATGCCGAGAAGCTTCTGGCCCAAGTTTCTGACTGGCTGGAACATGAGAAGAGTAAGAGATCTGCCGCCCGTAAACCCAGGTCGCACCGTCGCAAATCCAAGTCTCCGCAAGATCAAGACCAGACTTCCGCCTCTGGTACCCAGCCTGTCCGCGAACGATCGGACTCACTGGACTCACAGTCTAGTCATATCTCCTTTGAAAAGCTCGAGGATATTCTGCAAAGCTCTCTCTCGTCTCTCGGTCTCAACTCCATTCCTCAGCACCCGTCCAAGTTTCCATATCGCCGACGGGGTTCTTCAAAGCTAGGCTTGCACCGCGCTGCTTCGTCGGACACGGATTATGTCGATGGTGACGCAATCGTGCCGAGCTGCGATGCGTGGTTGGACAATTCCAAGACTCTCAGCTATACCGGAGGAGCTGCCAGCACCGATGATTTGTTAAGCTGCCAGTTGGACAAGGACAGCGACGCCTGGATCACATTCAAGAATGAAATCATTCGTATTGCGCATACGTTAAGGCTGAAGGGTTGGCGACGGATTTCTCTCGGAAGTGGCGATTTGATTGACGTTGAGCGGCTCAGTGGTGCGTTGACCAATGCAGTCTACGTCGTAACACCGCCCAAGAACTTGGGTGAATCGGCCGGAGGCAGAAAGACACCAGAAAAGATTCTTTTACGAGTCTATGGTCCCCAGGTAGAGCATCTGATCGACCGTGAGAACGAATTAAAGGTTTTGCAACGTCTTGCTCGTAAGAAGATTGGACCGCGACTCTTGGGAACCTTCAAGAATGGGCGTTTTGAGCAGTTTTTCAACGCCATTACGCTGACTCCTGCTCACCTGCGAGAGCCCGATACGAGCAAGTCGATTGCCAAAAGAATGCGCGAGCTTCATGACGGCATCGATCTTCTGCCACTAGAGCGCGAGGGCGGCCCCAACGTTTGGCGAAACTGGGACCAATGGCTGGCCAACGTGGCCAAAATTACAACGCACCTGGATCAGCAGTATGAACAGGACCGCGATGTGCAGATTGAGGGGGCCTCAGTCGTTCACGCGTGGAGAGAAAACGGATATGTGTGCGGCGTGCCTTGGGAGCAGTTTCTACAAATGGTCGTCAAGTATCGAACGCACGTGGAGGCCTGTTACAAAACAAAAAGGACGATTAAGGACCGCTTGGTGTTTGCCCACAACGATGTAAGTCAATCTGCCCTTATTTTACGGTCAATGACACTGCCGCACAGATACACATACTGAGCCAGTAATCTGACAACCACAGACTCAATACGGAAACATTCTGCGTATTCGCCCCGATGATGAAAAGTCACCACTTCTCCAGCCAGCCAACAAACACAAGCAGCTCATCGTCATCGATTTCGAGTACGCCGCTGCCAACACCCCGGGGCTAGAATTTGCCAATCACTTCTCCGAGTGGACGTACAATTACCACGACGCTACGTCGCCCTATGTCTGCAACCACGAGCGGTATCCCACCCCCGAAGAGCAGCGACGCTTTATCAAAGCCTACGTTGATCATCGTCCGAAATTCCCGTCCGCGAGCACCACCCCGCGACTCGTCCCCCAGGATAGCGGCTCCTGCACGCCATCACTGAATCCCATCACCTCCACCAGCTCCATCGTCGATTTCATGCTTGATGCGCGTGTCCCCCCTGGGGGATGGAGCGCCGCTGAGCGCGCCCGAGAGGAGCAAAGTGACCTGCAGGTACGCGAACTGATGGAGGAAGCGCGTCTGTGGCGCCCGGGAAATAGCGCCATGTGGGTGGCCTGGGGCATTGTGCAAGCCCGTATCCCCGGCCTGGATGCGGACAATGAGCCAGCATGTGAGGCGGATGTGCTCAAGGCAGAGCAGGATATTGGGCCTGATGAGTTTGATTACCTGCGGTATGCACAGGACCGGGCTTCTTTCTTTTGGGGAGACTGCGTGCAGTTGGGGTTGGTGAAGATGGAGGAATTGCCTGAGAAGTTACGGTCTAGGCTTAAGATTGTGGAGTGTTAATTGCATCGGCAGCTGGATTCTGTACTGGTTGCTTCACTTTTGAGTACATGAGGGGGGATGATATAGGATATACACCCTGATGAAAAGGCATACATACATAACTATATATAACCTAGTATAATTCAAGCTCATGGAGGACTGAGGATGCTGCTGAGTGACATGGTAAGGCAAGTCCTATGGAAAGATCAGGCTGCGTTGGAGCGATGTACTCTCTCAAGAGGAAGATTGTACGAAATATTCCGATCGAGACTATCTTCGTGTTCGTCGAAAGGGTCGAAGATGGGAATCTGGCGGAACAGTTGTTTGAATCTGTGAAGAGTCATGTACTTGAGTAGTCGGGTTCAACGGCTGTCGCTGCCGGGTTACCGACTCATAAAATACTCAAGTACATGATCTTCGACCCATTCGATGAACCCGAAGATATGTAGTCTCGATCGACTGTACAAGGACCTTGTAGCAATATCTGGGGGCAAAATTGAGTGTTTCAAGGTAGGCTATTGACCAAAGGGCGAAAGTATTCAGTCAGCGGTGGAACTGGAGGGTGTGAAAAGAATTTCAGGTCCCCACGCACGGCATGAAGTACACGTAACCTGGATACACTTATCCCTTCAACATGTACATACATATGTAGTATCTCTTCAACATGTAGGTTTATATTCTTTGCGGGCGATGAAGATCAGTGTTCTCACCAATATAATCTATATATAGTTGGCTCTTCTTCCTAAAACGTGTCTCCTAGCTTTACGACGAATCTCGTCTCAAACCCCGCCACGCTTCATCCCCTTGCTCTGCTCTGCTCCATTGAAATGCACAGGGCGAACGAAACAGACCAGAGCGTACTACCACCTATCGATCAAGGTAACACGACAGACAAGGCAACGGCAAACAGGACAAGACGAGGCAACTCAAGACAGGGCAAGTATTCCCAGGGCCTTAAGTTTTAAGCACTCAGCTTCAACCTCTCCAACATATCCTCAATCTTATCCAGCAACAGCTGATGATGAATCGCATCCGATGCGAATGCATCCTCTGTCACTGTATTAGGTTCCTCGCTGTACAGTCCGCATCCTCGTTCCGCAGCACCCTCTTCACCATGTTCACCACCAGCCGAGGCCTCTTCATCTTTCTTTCCAGTGCTAGTCGCACCCTCTCCTCCCTGACCACCCTCCTCATCCCCCACCTCCATGAGCTGATCCAGCCGCGTATCCGGAAACCGCAACCGGAACCTATCCGACAGATAATGCCGGATGTCATCCAGTAACTCAATCGAATCCGTCTCCTCGCGCTTCTTGATCCTAGAGGCACTCTCCCGGATGAGATCATGGAAGTCAGGATCGTCGATGTAGTCCTCCAGGTGATATGCTAAGTACCGAGCCGCGAATTCTTCGAGGCGTCTTACGCGGAGATCCCATGCTGCGTGGACGACGTCGTAGATATTTATGGGCTCTGTTTCGAGGGCATTGTCGTTTGGGGAGATGACTTGATGAGATTTGGGTGTGTGTTGGGGAGGCGCGCCGGTGGTGGTGGTGGTGGTGGTGGTGGTGGTAATAGGATTTCCAAGCGCACTGATAGCCTGGGCGGCTTTCGTTTTCAGAGCATCGAGAAAGAGCATATCTGCAGCGTAAAGGACGTCTAGGGCATGTTGGAGGGGGATGATGGGATTTTCGATGTAGAGGTATGTGAGGACCAATTCCAGAACGGGAGGGGATACGTCGATGGTGATGATGCGGAGGTGCTCTGCGTGCTGGGACTCGAGGAAGTCGCCGGAGAACATTTTGGAAAAGTACTCACTGCGGATGAGCATGGCTTTGTGAACGGGGTAGAGAACGCATCGACGGGGTGGCTTCGAGGAGTGGCTGTCGCTGCTTGTGCTGGCGTGGATGGAAGTTGTCTGCCCATTTGGTGGTGTAGGTACACCGTGGGCTGGTGCTGATTCGACTGTACCGAAGTCGTCGTCGTTGTATGTATCGTCTGACTCGTCTGCGCGGAGCAATACGTCTGCAAACGCTGGATTGTCGTCAGACATCCACTTGACGTTGCTGGCCTGGTCCGCGTTCACCACGACTTTGTTCGCCAGAATCTTGGAAGTGAAGAATTCGCGCAGCTGCTTCAGCGCGCGCTCTTCCTCGTCCAGAAACCGCTGACGCGCCAGTCGCCTATCCTTGGCGGCTTCGCCATCCCACCCTTGCTCAAGGCCTAGCCGCTTGCTGAGTTCCTCCACGCCCTTCATGACTTTTTCTACCTTTTCTCCTCCGCCTTTTTCTTCCCCTTCATGTTCTTTGAAGGAGACAGAACCCACTGGTGGTGCGACGAGGTCCGTCGGCGAGTCGTCGAGGTACACGTGCCGCAGGACAATCGACACGGCTTCCGCACCCGAGTCTTCAAGCATCCACGATGCCATGCTGGGCTTTGCCTGCAGCTTCTGCTGAAAAAAGGGCGTCCTTGATGCGAGGAGGAACTTGTGAAGGGGAACGGACTGGGAGCCCGCTTTCAGCGTAAAGTCCGAGGTCCAGGGCGTGGTGAGGGCGAGAAGGCTGGAGATGTGGCTGGACCAGTAGACGTGGGGGTCAGAGGTTTTGGAAAAGTCATATTGGAGGAGAAGTCTGCGTATTTTGTTGTTGAGGGCGTTGTAGATGCAGCGTTCACCCTGGAAGGTATTGCGCTCGGCGTTTGCGCCTGGTTATACCCACGTTAATTATACTGATTTGGACACGGTGCACACATCATTTTGGACCCCTCGTCTTGGAAAGATTGCAAACGAAACCATACCTGAGTCTAACAATAGGCGCACAAGTTCAAAATGTCCGCATAGACTCGCCTGGAACCGTATGCAACCATGTCAGTGATTTTTCTGACCATGCGTCCATTTTCCTGCTGTCTCTCCCTTAGATCATCCAGTAGTTAAGGCAACCTTTGAGCTAATGAGGGTGCTTGGCGAATCACGTTCAAGCAGGTCATTTTCGTGCCACTCACAAGAATGAGAGGCGTGTAGTCAAAGCTATCTCTGCCGTTGATGTTGACGCCCCGATTTATATATTCCTGGCACTTGGGCAAATCGCCATGGCGACACGCCAAGATGAAGGCCTTGAACTCATCGCTCTGATCTAGCGGGTTCGCATCCCGCAGCTTGTGTGTCTCAGCAAGCTTGAGCCTGATGTCCTCGCTGGGCATGATGAGACGAAGAGATGAAGGAGGGTCTTGTTGTGCATGAAGAAGGAGAGATTCATGTCACCCGAATTGCCGACCCCGTGGCGTGTCCGGCACATGATTGGCTGCGCATCGTGGCCCATGGCGTCACCCGCCCGCGGGCCCCACATGTCTCCGCTATGCCGGAACGCCAACGGACGAAGGATGGCCGACCTTATCGATATGAAAAACCGTCGCATGTCCAGGCCCGTGCGGCGGTTGCCATGGCAGCGACTTCGACTGTTTACGTCCGTCATTGTCGCCAGCCGGTCGCCCAGAGCATGGGTTGTCCACAGCATTGGGGGCCCTGGAGGACAGCTCTACAGGAAACATCCGCGCCGAGATACTTGGGTAATTTAGCCCATCAATGCTGCAGGCACCAGACCATCGTTTGTATCCGGAGGCCTTTTCCCTTCCCCCTTCTTCGCAGTCCATGATTCCGACAACAGGCTTTTCTTGCAACATTGTCAGCGACGAACAGCCTTTTGTCACTAACCAACAGCAAAGCCGTTTCCCTCTTCCCTCGCTCGATATCTTAGCTCTCTGCCTCTTTTTAATATCTCCCTCTTCGTCCCCGGAGACACTCTCTGCCAGTCCACTGCTGCCTGCAAAGTTTTGCTTCCAACGCCACATACGACCAGGATCCCTTGCACTCGCATCGGATATCGTTTATGGGGGCTACTTGGTGAGCACGGCTACCTGGGATTGAGCTCTTTGGCGCAAGCTTGAAGAAGACAAGAGCACACATCATTCACACGCCTCGCCATGACGACGGAGGACAAGTATGATACGCTGGAGAAGATTGGTAAGAGATTGGACATCGCTGCCACATTGTTGAAGTTCTGCTAACCATTGGCTGCTTACGACTAGGCCATGGCTCCTTCGGTGTCATCCGCAAAGTTCGCCGCAAGACAGACGGCTTCATCATGTGTCGCAAGGAGATCTCGTACCTGCGCATGTCTCAGAAGGAACGAGAGCAGCTGCATGCCGAGTTCCAAATCCTATCACATCTGCGCCACCCGAACATTGTAGCCTACTACCACCGCGAACACCTCAAAGCCAGCCAGGATCTTCACCTGTATATGGAGTATTGTGGGAATGGCGACCTCGGACGAGTGATCAAAGACTTACAAGTAAAGGGAAAGAGAGCGCAGGAGAGTTTTGTCTGGAGTATCTTTAGCCAGCTCGTCATGGCCTTGTACCGGTGTCATTACGGTGTTGATCCCCCCGAGGTGGGAGGTAGCGCGTTCATGTTGACACAAGGAAATGGAAATGGCACACCCAAACCCCCGGCTGGGGCTATGACGGTGCTTCATCGGGACTTGAAGCCGGAGAATGGTACGTTCGCTTCAGACTGCTATCAGGACAGCACCATTGGATAATTCCCAGTGGTCTGGTCATTGGCATTGCTCCGCGTATTTTTCTCTCGATCACGTACTAACATGGCATGTCCTCCCATACAGTTTTCCTAGGAGACGATAATTCGGTCAAGTTGGGCGACTTTGGACTGTCCAAGATGATTAAGTCCCAAGACTTTGCCTCCACTTACGTCGGCACACCTTTTTATATGTCGCCCGAGATTTGTGCTGCCGAGAAGTACACCCTGAAGTCGGATATATGGTCACTGGGCTGTATCATGTACGAACTGTGCACGCGCGAACCACCGTTCAATGCCAAGACCCATTACCATCTGATCCAGAAGATCAAGGAGGGCAAAGTGGCGACGCTACCTGCCATGTACTCTCCTGAACTGAACACGGTGATTCGAGACTGCCTCCGGGTCAATCCGGATAGGAGGCCCGACACGGCACAGCTGCTCGAGTTGCCGGTGGTGAAGCTGATGCGAAAGGAAAAGGAAATCGTGGACTTGAACCGATCTTTGCGTTTGAGAGAAAGCCTGATCCGTAAGAAGGAGAAGGAGCTTGGTGACAGGTTTAGCGGCCTCGAACGAGAGCGAGAAATGATTCGAGAAGAGACCGACTCCTCGCTCCGAAGAGAATGGGAAGTCAAGGCACGCCTCGAGATCGATCGCCTTGCCAACAACGAACTGCAACGGTTGCAGAAACAGTTTGAGGAGGAAGTCAAGCTGCGGGTGGAGGCCGAAGTACAAAAGCACAAGGCTGTTATCGCGGCCAGCAGTTGTCCCAGACCAGATGATGCTGGCCGATGCACAGAGAGTCACAGCAATCACAATCAAAACACCGCCTCATCTGCGGATAAGACAGAAAATCCTCCACAGGCGGTATCGGCCGCTGCTCACGTAGATGAGCAGTCGACTGTGACGATGGACCTCATCGATTTGCATATCGAAACCCCGAATGCCTCCAAGGACTCAAGGCGGGCAGCCCGGACACCGTTCAATCGCGCGCAAACCATGTTTGCGACACAAGTGCAACCAGGAACGCCCATGGACATTGACTTGTTATCACCAAGTCCCATGGCTATCGCGAGTCTGTCATTATCACCCCGACGAAATGGAGCGACCAAGCCGCCGAGCACATATAGCGGGAATATCTTTGAGGCCAATGCGAACAGAATCCCTCCTACGGATCCGCGGTGGGATCTGCGGGAACCCCTTTCCATGGAATCAGACGACGACGACATCGTTCCCTCTCCGACGAGGAACGTGCGATCTGTCAAAAATCCGTTTACATCCAAGAGTAGACCCGTCCTCACGTCTCAAAAGTCATGTCCCATGAACCGGATCAGGCCGCAGTCATCGGCCACTGGGCTGGTATCCAAGGCCACAGGGCTGGTGGTCTCCAGGACGACCACCGGCGCCTCGTCCGCCTCGTCCGCTTCGTCTGCCACTTCTGCCGCTTCTGCCCCTGCTGCTCAAGCTGAGCCCCGATCACGGTCACCGACCCGCCAACTTAGCAGCAAGATCCCGGCCATGACCGGCGCACAGCCGGATACAAACTCTGGTGGCCCCTTGCGCAAGCAGTCCACCAAGAAGGAGAACGTCAACAGTAGCACCGACAGCATGGCCAGGATAACAGCTAAGAACAATGCTCCCAAGGGTAGAACGCTCGTCGAGCTCCAGCAGGCCCGGGCTGGTGGCCGTCCTCTGAGCACCGGCAGTGGCGCCGAGAATGCCAGCCCTAAGCGCGTGGCGTTCAAGGATAGAGCCACAGGACAGCGAATAATTAGTGGCGGTGGGAGCGGCGGAAGCAGGAGAAATAGCAGCAGTGGCAGCAGGAGAAGTGGTAGTGTTGGCACGCGGAGCTGGAGTGATGGGGTCGCGGTGTGGGATCCTGCACGAGATGAGATGCCGAGTCCGTTTCTTGTGAAGCAAAAGAGGGTTGTTAAGGCGTAGACGAGTATCTTGTTTTCGTCTACTGACCGAGAGATACGCGTGGCATTGGATGGCCAACAACGGAAGAAAGGACATTGAAAGAGGAACTTGGAAGATGAAGCGTAGTCTATATCATTGGGGAGGGGCGTTGGTAGTGAAGTCATGAGCACGGGCTACTTACTGTTTCTGGGAGCCGTGCAGAGCATAAGAATGTCTTTTGGATTCTTAATAATTCTCTGTGCTCTTCTTCTCTCAACCCCTCACCCCCCCTCTCTCTTTCTCTCTTTTGTTACCTCTGCTTTTTCCCCGATTTTATTAGAACTTTGGTTGGAGCTCTCAGAGAGGTTTGGTGAGGAGGGGAGTGGATTTATGAAGATGAGCTGCCGAGGGACAGAGCTTCATGAGCTTTAGGAGGGAGGATGATGCGCAAAGAGAGCTCCGTACGGGAAGGCATCTGATGGCGTTTTTGTGGGAGGGTCGATTTATTTCTTTCCTTTGTAATTATACTTTTTCCTTTGTTCTTTCTTTGCCACTGGCCTATCTGCGGTTCCTGGTGTGCGGGCATGATGGATGGGCTAGGGATGGCATGGCATGAGATTGGATTGCATGACTGGATTGCATGGCTGATTGGATTTGCAAGGGATGCTTTGCCGCACCCTCATGAGGATACTGGAATGAGGCTCTATAACCGTCTCATGATATCTCGACTTTCTTCAGTCGTTCTTCTCTTTGTGCTTATTTTCTTGTCTTGACGTGTCGTGGTTTCTTTTGTGGGAATGGTATTATTGCATGAGGAGGTCCGAGGGAAGTCAGTGGCTCTATCGTTTCGTGCGTGTACATGTGTGCGTCTCTCGCAATGAATACAAGCTGGGCTGTTTCACGGGTTAGTGACACTTGAGCTCCATGCATTTCAGTCGCTGATACTTGAAGACGGGAAGAGTACATAAGCGCGAGAGGAAAGAAATACCTGAGTACCTGAAGGCACGGGACGATACCTACTGCTAAGTATTCGGATCACAGCTTCTCCAGAGACATGTGACGTCGGAAGTGCTCGTGCCGGCGCAGTCGTGTCACGTCAGGAGAAGAAGTGACTGACTTAAAATCCAGCCTCGAGGCTTACATCTCAGCCCCAATCAAGTGCAGCGACAACCGGTCCATATCGTGTCAGATACCTATGAGTGCCCATGATGGGGCTAGAGTGAAGACAAAAATCCCATCTTCATTCATCTTGAGTCATGATTCTGGCACTTTGCTCGCTCAAAAGGATCGTTGCCCGACCAACCGCCCGCCTGCTGGGCTTTCAAAAAGATGCCTTTCTGCTCATACGCCTTCCCATATCAACGCGTCGCAACGATCCTACTATACCCAACTTACATAATTGTACAGAGTACATACTCCGTATGTACATCTAAATCAACGACTCTCGCCCACACGTCTTAACTCTTCCCTTGCTCGACACCCCACTTGGTCAATGATAGCCAACTCAGTCATCCAATGATGAAACAAAAAGCCGACCTCGTAGACGAGTAGTGAGACTTGTTTCATTTTTGCTACAACCACCGTCAAGCCACGGTTCTCACTTCCTTCTCTTTTGGAAGTAGCTAGGTGCTACAAGGTTGTTCGCTCAAGTTCCTCATACAATTCGTATGTCATGCGGTCGCCAATCATGACCGGCAGTTCGGTCTGCCGTCGTGAATCGACGAATCCTCCAGCTCATCTCAGCGCTTGCTCTTGCGTGAAGATGCATCCCGATGAGAGCGCTTGTGCGAAGACGTGTGTTTGTGGTGATGGCGTGACGAGCCGCTGGCTTCCAACTCTCTTTCCACGTCTTCCACTCGCTGTCGATACCCCTTGACGATTTCCTTGATGTGAGCAATGCGATCAAAATCCAGCTCTAGCTCGTCGAGCTGTCGCAAAATCTCTATGTATCGTGCAATTTCAGCATCCGCACCGTCGATGATATTGCCCGCACGATCATACTGCACTTGGGTAAATAATTGCGCCTGCTCGCTCAGACGAAAGATGCTCTGCTCAACAGAGGCCATCAGCCGGTCAAAGTATCGCCCAAGAGCCGCCAGAGATGAAGAATTCAGCAGCAATAATCCCTGGCTGCTTGCTCGACTGGCAGCACGAGAGCTGGTAGAGCCTCCGCTGCCGTGTTCAAGTGCTGCTTGTCCCTGCCTGAGCAATTGGACCTCCTCGGCCGAGAGTCCCAGTTGTGTTTCATGCACGGCGTTTGTCGCCATAACCCGTCCTTGAGGGAGCGCCTAGAAAGGCGAAAGATGAATTACGGCGTCCCAAATGATCTGATGGTTGTCGACGATGTCGCTATTCGGTGACTGAGATAGATTGCTTGCCTGCGACGCAGATCTGAGTTTGAAGGAAGACACGTGTTGGTATCAATTACAATGTTGGGACGAGATGGCTGTGCGCAATCAGGCATGATTCCCCTGAGCTCTCCGTAGCGGGGCCCGAGAATCCGAACTTCGCCAAGGTGCGGATCAGACCGCAGCGAGTTGGGCAACGAGAGGCAGCAAGGGCCAGCGGTAGACGTGGAAGTTTGAGCCGATGCTGAAGCCACGCGCAGTGAATGTGAGATGGGCGGGTTGCAGCAATGCTTGCATCCGGGGGATTTTAAGCAAGACGGCTTGTGATTGGGGAATGTCGGGAGGGTCCGAGACGGGCCGAGCAGGGAAGCCGGAAGGGGAAACGGCAACGGGATACATACAGAGTACTCCGTAAGGTACGTAGGTATGGCGGGAGCAGGAAATCTATCAGAGTATGTACGGAGTATGTATATACATAAGGATTTCACCCGAAGATTAGCGACTTCTCGTGTCAGAGAATGGCGATCATATGGAATATAAAGCAGTCAAGGCGAGAGGTGAATTCACGATCACGATCACGATCACGATGCCTTAGGTACGTCTTTGAGATTGCATAGGTACATACCTCTCTCGTAGGTACCGTGGATTGGGCAGCCCTAGCCACCCCGGTGCAAGCAGGTGGAGCCGGCGCCAAGGACTGCGACTTGATCGCTCTTGCCGTTTGTGCTGCATCCCGGAAATGCGAGGAAAGAGCTGCCTCAGTGGCATTCGGTCTGTCCTTCCGATTTCGTTAGCTCTCGAGCATGCCAAATGAGTGGCGAACATTTGGAACCTTTCAATTGGGGAATGCAGGATCTCAGCAAACATCATGAAACGTCAATCACTGCGAACCCACGATGCGCGAGAGACCGTCAGGTTCAAGTCCTGGGTGTCTGTCACAGACGCACAAGTAGACAGGTACTATGTGCTATATACTCATGTACTACGGAGTATGCCATGGCTTGATGCACGACGTAGCATTCGATGCGTTCCTGTCCTTTCGTTCTGATCGTCCCATTCGTCCCGGACACAAAACACCACATACCGGTAGCGCCTGCAAGGCAATCGGATCCCCAGACAAGAGAGTACAGCGGTGGCACAGGACGCGACTTCCCCAGAGGCCCTCTATGGCCGCTTTCCGGAAACTGTGCCCGTTCAAGTCCGGAGCTTGCGCATACATATGTCTGGCGCCCCGGTTCAAGACAAGGTGTCTGGATAAAGCATCACGATCGCCATTGGAGAGCGGCCCAGATAGAAAGAAAGCGTTTTCAAGAACCATGTCACGCTTGCTGCTGCCGAGACATTCAGCCTCGATACGCGATCCGGCAAGTCCTACGCAAATTCCGCTGCACTGATGCCACAGCAGATGTCGTACGACATGTGTGACCGCAAGGTTTACCGTCCGTACGGATAGTTCGTGGGGAGCTGGAGTTGTATTGCACCTCAAAAAAGACGACAAGCGGATGCATCACTTCATACAGACTCCATGATATTGTCAGTCTCGAGCTGGCCATCTTATAACCAGCAGTCTTGGAAACCCTGCAATCCCTGCCTTGTCACTCGACCAAAAAAGGATCGCCTGACCCTGGCTCGCTTTCGAGGAATTTGGAAAATAAAATAACCCTTGCTGCAGGATAATTGTTCGACTCTCGACTTGGCATGGAAAAGGCGACACTCAATCAAGATGCATCCAAGGCAGAGCCCCATCATTCATGGGATACCTGCGGGATGCCTGACTTGTGTGGAATCTGAAGCCGATACTCGCGATGTGCTGTTCATCTCTCGTTCACTTGGCCGCTCAAACTCCCACAAAGATGGAAAACTCTCTATGCTTCGCATTTTCCCCGGTGAAGCCTAGAATTGCAGTCAGTCGCCAAGATTCTACCAAAGCGTGATGCGGCTCATGACTTTTACGACTAAAAGCCTGCCTTGAGAAGTCTTCAGCTGCGATGAATAAGTGTCAGCAGCCCAAGTGCAGTTGATGTATAACCTTTGTCGAGATTTGGCATCATCTGCTAGCTGACAGTTCTTCTTCTTGGTTTGCAACTTCTCGACACAAAATGATGCGAACCGGGAGATGCGCCCCTTTCGCGACGGCCGTGGTGTCACTGCCCGAGAACTTTCCAAAATACCCGCCACAAAGCCAGTGTTTAACTATTCAAGTATTGTTTAATCAATATACTCGTGCTATCGACATGGGGCACGCGTCTGCTTTGCCTACCTGTGGCCCTTCGTCTTGGTAGATTTGGCGGAAGCCAGCGATAGTTGGGTGATGACGATGAGCGTCTGAAGCAAAACTCAAAAGACGTCCAAGTAACCAGAGATTCCACACACTGCCCACCAACTACATGCGAGCAGAAAGCCGGGGATCTTGACGAGAATTCGGGTGTAGCCGCGCGGCAAGCCCAAGCAACCCAGTATGAGTTGGGATGTAGTCTCATGGCAACAAAGATTCAGGATCCCTTTTCCAGAAGCTATGGAATAAGCAGCCTTTTCATTGCGTCATCACTTCTTCTTTTCGCAGTCCACTAAGAAAAAAACATGAGACAAACACCAAGTTCGTGCGATCGGCAACCTACGGAGTACGGAGTACCTAGATATAGTTCCACTTGCAGTACCTTGGCCCGACCTCTCACC
This sequence comes from Claviceps monticola, assembly GCA_018360055.1. NCBI lineage: Eukaryota > Fungi > Ascomycota > Sordariomycetes > Hypocreales > Clavicipitaceae > Claviceps > Claviceps monticola. The sequence goes on from SRPP01000308.1 coordinate 21,166, forward strand.
ACAAGACTTGAAGACCCTCCCCCCTTGATGCAAGATGTACAAATAATGAAATCATCGACCGACACAAAACACACACTGCGCCCATACTCCGGTCAGGCAGCATCTCAGTAAAACCTGCATCAATCAAGATCGAATACGGGAAAACCAGCAGCAATCCCCCTAGGTGGTAGCATCCGCTTTGGCCTCGTGGCCCTCGTGGCGCCGAAATACCTACATACCTACAACAGCACCTTAACTTACCGTACGCAGGACAGGGAATATATCTAGCGAATGCAGCCCGATCGACATGCGCATCCCTGCCTCCCTTGTTCCCGGGGTCTTCCCCATTTTTCTGTTGGAGAAACCCCCACTGGTATGGGGCCCGGCCGCTCGGTGATGTCGTGGTGTCCACTATCCCGGGGGCGGCCGGGCGGGGGACAAGAAAGAAGCGGGAGGGAGGGAAGGGGGGGTGTCTCACTATCCGGCGAGAAAACATTAACGGAAGCAGCGCCGCTCCAATGCCAGAGCTCCGTTGCGTCGCCTCCGTGTTAGAGGAACACCAAGCTCCATGAAAAAAAAAATGGGGATTGGGGTAGTACACACACATGTAGTGTACTACAAAGTATGTGATATATGCAACAACTTCCTCGCTTTGGCCTCGTAGAAAAAAAGCAACAGCGTGGTCTAAGCCCATAGGGATGTTACGATGTATAGTCGTGGTGGAGATTAGGCGGACTGGCTCACCGGTCTTTTTGCTGCATTGCACGTTGTTAATGCAGCAGTCGGTGCAGGGTGACGGGTCCCCTTTTTTGTCAGCAGCAATGGCCCATTGGCCCATAGGAAAAACTCACGGCGGCACGCTTGATGTCTCCATGACGAAGGCGTGGTAAATCTGAAATGAGATGGCAAGGCTGGACAGAGGGAGAGGGTTCCCTTGTGACTATGTACCTACATTGGACGTTTGTTGTACACAGAGTGACAGCAATATCAACCGTTATTACCACGTATTTCTATAGCACCACACACGAAGCTGTACCTAACGCGGTTTATGAGTTGAATCAAAAAAATACATTGTGTGGCTCATTATGGTCTATTATTGGTTTTCTGTAGTTCTGTTTACCGTTTACGTCGTGTACATGGCTATCTCGAGGAGCGCTTTTTGGTACCGTTCGGGGCCACCCTATGCTGGCCTGATGTTTGCTGCAACTTGGCACAGCTTCACAACTTACAGGTAACAAAGAAAGAAAGAAAGAACAGAACTGGACCTAAGAAGGATTACGAAGTTCGAACAACGAAGAAAATACAAAAAGGGGAAGCAAAGCGCAGGCAGAGAAACTGAGAAAGACAGGAAGAGAAAAGGGAGCCGAAGATTGGACTCCATCGAATGCTGAATAATTTTCCGCATCGCGGACAGCCTGGTAGCCTAATAAAACACGTATATGCGCCTTGGCGTTCAGTGCAGAGCTTTCGTGAATCATAATGAACCCAATTCCGGTAGGTTCCAATGACCCTCCATTAAGAAAAATGCTTATATATGCGCCACGGCTGCCCGTTGGCGGGTCGAGCGATCTGTTTGCAAAGAGGTAGTATCCAAGGCTGTAGAGTACATCTGCCAATGACCGTGTATGCGCCGTGGCGGGTCGAAAGAGCTGTTCTGACAAATGACAACTGGCTGAGTGTCTCAGTTGATATTGGCGAGTCGTGCATTGCCCACTGCCAGCCTAGCGGTCCATCGGCATGGCATGCTAGTAAAAGGTATGGCATCCTCGTTCGTGGCGTTTCATGTTGCTCCGGACGCTGAAAGCCTTGCCGCACCCAGCGCGGGAGCACTTGTATGGCTTCTCTCCCGTGTGCGAGTGGCTGTGGATGCGAAGACTGCTGGGCCGACTGAAAGTCTTGTTGCAGGTCTGGCACATGTATCGATCCGGATTATGAGCATATCGAGCGTCGTTCTCGGGGCTCAGGTGGTGATGGTGTTGTTGCCAGGGTCCAATGACCGAAGCGGAAGCAAATGAATTGGCACCGTCGATTTGGAGGAGCGTCTGGGGCAGCAGTTGTTGATAGTAGGGGTTGGCTGTTCGATCACGGCGAGATGGGCTCTTGTTGGCTAATAAGTCCCAAGAATCACAGGTGCTGTCGTCGGACAAGGCTCGAAATTCCCCCGGAGACGACTGCTGTGAATGAGGCGAAGGTAGTTGGGCGCTCTGAACTCGACGGTCAGACTGTCGTTGGGTGGAGTAGAAGCCACCAGAGTCTGTGGGATGAGGTGTTTCTTGTCGCGCTCCCCGGTTGCTGGCAAATGATGCATCTGAAAGCTGTCTCGAATGTTTGACGAGGATCTCATTAGACTCGCCCCATCTCCTATGTTGGTGGTAATTGTGCATGTCCATATTTTCGGCGTCAATATATTCGGGAAAAGCATCATGTGATGCTGTACTTGCGGGCGAACCAGCGTCTGCGATTCCGAGCAGCTTTGAGATAGAGGGTAGTGAGCATCTCACGTCCTCTAGCGGTAGAGATGGGGGTGATTGCGATGCATGCCGACGTAGCTCGCTTGGCTGCCACGACTGAAGACGGTGGGCCATAGAGTATTTCTCAATGCCGAAAAGCCCAAGTTACAACTTACTACAATACATAGACAGTTGCAGAAAGTCAGTGTTGGTTGAGAAGAAAAGCTCGAAACTACTAGATCTCAAGACATCTATAGCATACCTAGGCGAAGCCGCGCCACGATGAAATGGGATGGCTAGAATGGCAGGGATGTTGATTTTTGTGACGACTTCTGGGCTTCTTTCGGCTGCGAATCGCGATGATTAGAGACGAATGAAGTCTTTTGATGACATAAAGAGAGTTTTGCAATGACCCCGTGTAGTGCAATCACAATGGGGGTGGGCTCGTTATTAGTCTTATTCAGTTCCATCAAAAAGGCTGAGAGGCTAGTAAAGGTGGTAGCATTGTATATCCAATCCGGAGATATATCTCACAATTGGACCCCGGGGCTTTGTCTGCGTCTGCAGCATGACTGCCACATATCGGCAGTGGACCAAATACTCGATAAACGATCTAAACTCCACGTCATTCTCGCCCATGACAGAGCCACGAGGGAGCATAAAGTTCGGAGTACAACGGACAGCGGGAATGGCATGGGTGTAGGGCGTTTGCACACACCCCCTCACCCCCTTCTTCTATCTGGAGATTGATTGATCGCTGATTGGCAATGGCGACACCAACCCCGGAGTTTTGGGGGGGGGGGGGGGGAGGTACGGACTGCATCATGATGGGGTTATCAAAAAGGAGATGAAATGGCGGCATGATCAGTGAGAATGCAGGGCGCGGTTGCTCTGCCCGGTGTGAGAGCCCGAGGGTATGCAACCTCCGCGTTTCTGGGGTTTGAACCCTTCACTATGCCTAACCGCGGATGGAGATGATAGATCGTGCATATCCTCCGTACTTCATCCAAAGTAAATCATGGAACCATCAAGAGTTAGTAGAAAATAATAGTAGTGGCCCGGCCGGAAACCTCCATGTCCATACATGGACCGTGGTTTGGGAGCTCTCGCCGAGGTCCAACGGTGAATTTGCCAGCTCGAGGCCTGTATACTGTTCTTATTTCCTGTCTCTCAGGAAGTTGCTGTCCGTCCCGCAGCTAGCATTCCAGCAGCTTTGGCCAGAGATTTGGGTCGTGGTGAATGGCTGGACGATCGGCATGTCGGGTCGATCGAGTTGCGACGTGTATTTGCCCGGCAAATCAACCAGTTGGCCGTCTGACGGTACCTTTCGCTGCGACCCCATCCTTGTGAGACATAAGGTATGTATGTCGAACTTCAACAAACTCCCACATCATTCTATCGTCATTCGACAATATAAGCTTCAAATGCAGCGATGAGACTCGAGAGTGGCGGGCTTTCTCAAAACTCGCCGTCGTCTTCTGAGTCCTGACGGGCAGACTGTAGGCGCGAGAGAAAGGCTTTTCTCGTATCGAGCTCTCACCTCCTGCAAACTTATGCGCGTTAAGTTAATAACTTGTTTGTGCATTATCTCGGAGTCTCATGTTTGGTTCTGGGCGATCAATTAGCGTTTCTCGATACTGAAGCAGACTTGATGTCCAAGCGCATTAAAATCTATCTAGCCAGTCTTTTTTTTACGAAGCCATTCCGTCGCGTCAACGCGTCGCGCAGGAAACCTCGCCTACGTAGTAACTTCCACCTTCTTGACTATATGAAATATGTACCTACGGAGTATGTAGTAAACTTGCAAGAGAGGCAACCCGAATAGCCGAGATCCGCACCTGCTGGACACCCACCTTTGCCCCAGGGGCCAGTAATTTTGACTAATTAATGGACAACTTTGAATATACTTCAGCCTCCCGTCTTTTTGGTTGCGTAAGTTCCGGTCAGCGCGTGGCCATGCCCTCGATCCAATACCTAGACTGCAAGCCTAACACGCCGAAACGCCAAAACGGGAAGGAAAGCCGTCGTTCAAGCAAGAAAATTGGCACTCTCGAAACTACCTACACAGCTCCTGACTTGAAAGCCGTGTTCATGGGCTCCGATCTCAGCTGTTGAAACTTGAGGGTCAAAAACAGCTTGTCGGGATAGTGACCCAATACAGATGTAGGTAGCGACTCCAGATGGATCCGGAAATATGGGCACAGGCGACGAAGAAGATCGACACCCGCTTGGTCCCAAGTCATTTGATGACGGGGTGTCGTTTAAGTCCTGGAGCTCCACTGGGAGGCTTAAGCCCGTGGAGGTTCAGATGCGGAGGACGATCCCGCTGGATCGGAGGCTTCTCCGTGAGATTTTCTGCAGGTGGGGACCATAGAAAAGAGCTTCGCGATCGGCGTTGATGCGCACAAGGTGATCGAAACGCATGCCGTCCCCAGATTCCGTGGAGTCCATGCAGAGAGCGTGATTGTGGAATAGCCTCGCGTCTAAAGATCGAAAGCCCAAAGCCGAGAGGCAAGGAGATATCCGTAGATGGACATAGCAAGGATCTTGGTAGGTCTAAGGGTTGGGGGCCTGATGGCTGATGTGATGATTCACAGTAAATGCCTTGTCCTGATGCAGGTGGAGACTCGGCAAGAAAGCATCGGTGGAAGACGTGCCAAGTGATGCATGCCGCGGATGGACATGCAAGACACCGAGGGCTGCGTGGAGCTGCTGATCAAGATGCTACCCCCAAGGATAGGGGTTTTGGCGATGGTTAGCAAGAGTCAAGATCAAGGTCGTCAAGTTCTGACGTCGAGATCCTTACATACCAACATGTATCAAATGCTTCGTGGTGCGGTACGTGCAGCTGTGGGCAGCTGTGGGCAGCTGTTGGCACTCGTGATGATTGATCGAGGAGAGCGAGATAACTCGGCAAATGCTGTCGGTGTTCTCATTTCAATCTTGTGGCCTCTCGAGGGCAACTGCCCTCAAAGCGAATCCATCTTTCGCACATGGGCTTCCATTTTACATCGTAGCCCGATTCGCCCTTTTCTCCAATATCAGTGCTCTCGCATCTCTGGTGTGCCCGTAGCACAGTCCACACTACCGAACAAGGTATCCCTAGACTCAAGGTTCATACTTGAGACAAAATGCCACGAGCCACGAGCCACGAGCCGTGAGCCGTGAGCCGTGAGCCGTGAGCCGTGAGCCGTGAGAAGCCACAAACCACGAGCTACGGGCCACGAGCCCAAGTAAGACGCAATGCGGCTTGCCATGAATCCATCATCCATGCAAGCAAGCACACTATACTACATACCTATGAAACAAGATGATTGTCACACCCTGATAAGAATCTACCCAGCGTCGGGATACCTAACTTGCTGACGTCTCGACGCTGTTCCCGGCTTCCATCTTTCCGGACTTTGAGACAGGAGGTCACAGACAGCTATGTACTACAGTCTGCAAGTCTGCAACTGAAAGAAGAGGGAGTGGCTCGAAACGGTGACTGCCTCTCGACTTGCCACGTCTCTGCGCCTCATGAGCCTTGTACGAATAAAGGGGGGTCGGCCACGCAATGTGGAGGGTTCGAGCAGGGCTGTTGTTGGCCAGCTATTAATATTACTTGGCATTATACTCTGTAGAAGCGACATTGATGCACGTCCCTGTGACCTGTCATCCGTTGTCGGCAACTTGACCCGTTGCATGCTGAGTCTGGACGCAACCCCGAAAGCCACCACATGGACTGCATCTCATCATTCTATTTGATAGGAGATTTACAGGAAGCATTACGATATGGCGTCCGGTGTCTTAAGCCCAAGCAGGGAACATCTGAAAAACTCCGATATGCGACAGATCACAAGATCGCTGTAGGTACCTGTTACCTAGGTACGCGTGGCAGGTGCCGCCATAGGTATTCGAGCATTGAATTGTCGCAGGCGTGCAAGAGGCTTGCAGAAGCCGTGCAGGAAGCGCAACATATCGCGTACAAGACATATGGAGGTATCTCGGCCTGGTGGCAAGATCGTTGTGTTGATGCCGTGATACCAAGACTCTTCTTGCTACAGCCGTCGCTTGCCACTGTTATCATGTCAACTTGTCTGTGTGAGAAATCTGCAGCTTCCGAAGCGCGCTTCGACGTGGTACGAGTAACAGAATCATGACCTGATCATTGCGCCAGATGATGAGGCGTCGCCGTAAGCAATATATGCAGCAGTCGCTTCTCCTTTGTTGTTTAAATGTATGATTCTAGGAGCCGCTTGAGAATGGATCCGGAGAAAGTGTACTTGTTTTTGTTTTCTTTTTTTGGCTATTTTCTTTTTCTTCTCTTCTCTTTTCTTTTCCCTTTATGTTCGTTCATCGTTTAATCATCTTGCGACCTTTGACATGGGGGTTTAAACGCTACTTATGCGAGATAGTGTTGGGTCCGGCGAGGCGGCCGGCCGGGATTGAGTTCCATGGCAGCATGCGTACTGAAGGCCAAGCCTTGAGCAGTTTCCAGTGCGTCCTGTTAGGTTGAAGTCAATGTTTAAGATGACTGGCCTGCTTCAACATTAAGCGCGATAGAGACACGCTTCTGTCAGTGATGCGCGGTTGAATCAGCCCGGTCTTTGTTGCCGCGAGCTACCACAAGGGTGTCGGGACTCGGGATACAGTACCATAACTCTGGAGAGACTTGATGTAACATGTTCAAGACCTGTGCTACGGCCGTCTCTGCTAACTAAAGTGGCTTTCTACATACGCAAGGTGTTGCATTTGGCGAGCTGTGCAAGCCATCGCCGTGAACTGAATCATCATCGAATCAGATACTGGTAGACACCGGACGAAGACCACAAACAGAGCATAGTTAATTCCGGCAGAAATTTGACAGCAGTGACACAACGGTTATCAAGAAATGAAATGGCAAAAATACATCATAATGATGATCATACGGGCTGTAGAGGCCGGGGCAGAGCCTCACGGCTACGGTATGCCGCGATTGAAGATTCCATGTGGTCGCTCTCGGTGGAGACTAAAAAGTCGGACCAAAGCTCGGACAATAAATTGAAGGAACGTTAAGGTTCGCGACAATGGTGCCATCCGCGGGGATTCCCGACGCCGCAAGCAAGATCGTTCGCTTCTTGACACGGAGCGATCCACGATGCCATTCGACAGGCGTAGCGACTATGGTAAAAGGGCTTGTGCGTATTAAAGGGGCAAACGACGCCACATTGCACACCTTGAAGGTCTTGTGACCTGCTTCAGGGTCGGACGGTAAGGTCGGATTTTATGGCACTGCGACGACTGGTTCATATATTGGGCTAGTGAGTGTTTCGGTTACTCACATGGCCGCTTGTGGACGCGGAAAACTGATGCAGAACTTGGTCACCTGTAGCTGAAGAGCATTCTTCGAAATAGTCGTCAAGATCCCACGATGAAAGTGCGGGTGATGGAAGCCTCTTTTTTGTCTCGACACTACAGACGTCGTGTAGTATGCCCGCCTCCTTGTTAGAATATCAATTCAAAACATACGTGCATGACACGGGCTGAGACATGATAGACATGACAGACATGACAAGTCTAATTCTTTGCGTAATCATGCCCCACAAACTGGGCATGTGAGTACTCATGAGAAAGATACCATCGCCAGCCACTCATGCAGGAATAAGAAGCGCTGGCAAGAAATCCAGAGTACGCTGGCCGAGAGCAGACGTGCGAAGCTATCACTGGAACTGCCTCGAGGCCGAGGGGCGATGAGCTGTCCTCGACTCCTGAGTCCACGAGATGGCACAAGCGAGAGTCCAGTATATCGAAGAGCTATGATGCAACGACAGAAGCGCGGTAGAAGCAGAGGATCAATCGACCAGAACTTCTGGTAGACGATCGATCCAAGTGCTGCCCTGGTCGACGCGTATCGTAGATCCAAGTCGCCGATGCATCGTTGGACATTGTCACATTTTGATGGACGATCATGGTTTTCCTGGCCGTCGAAACCTTTCTTCATTTCGGCTTATGTGATGCGAGCCTGCAACAGCGGCACTAACGGCACAGGGAGTGACATGTCGCTAAATCAAATGTTCAAGCGTCAAATCCGCCTAATGCATCATCAATTTGACTCCAATATCATGGCCAACTCATTACCAAATGATAGATCAAAAGACAAGTCTGGATCCAGCCATTCGGCATTGGTGGGTCAATTTACTTCGCTGCGGTCAAACCTCCTAGATTAAAGATAGGTAGTCAGGCGGCTCAAGGCCAGTTTGTAGATGCGAGTTCGTCCCGTGGGGTCCTCGCGGGAGGGTGTGGACAGACGTGTCGAACGATGAACTGGCCAACATTCCAAGCAAGCAGGAGGGAGATACATGGATAGCTTTGGCAAGGGGCTGTTTAGCTGCCGCTACTGCCGAGTGCCCAAAAAGAAAAGAAAAGGCGAGCTGAACAAAAGCCATCGATCTTACTCGTGCCTCCTGGCTGCGATAGGCAGGATGTAAAAGCAAGGAAGATGTGCGATTGATGTTGTGATGGGAGAAGCGGGAACGGCGGCTAGATGAACCGTCGGCGTCAGCCAATCAAGAGTGGCATGCACCACGCCGCCGATCAAAGGGCGGGAGACCTTAATGAGCACCTCAATAACTGCCTAATCACCACCCTAATTGCCTAAAACGATATAGTGCGCTTCTGGTACCCTGCTAGCGCGGTACATACTCTATCTAGCGCTTGCCTTGGAGGTAAGGACCCCATCACGCGGCGCGTCGCGTCAACAACACTTTTTTGTTTTA